>RYFJ01001023.1:0-139472 GCA_003991445.1 Oryza meyeriana var. granulata
TTTTTGAAGAGATTTTTTAAAATTTAACAGTATCCCCCATTAATTCCTTTGAGCAATTCTTACTTACCAAATGTGTGAACAGTGCAAACCATAGGATCCTGAATCCTACAAAAATCCCAAGCCACAGTTCACATCTGTGGATTCACTCACACTTAGGCAAGTTGTTGCAAAACAACTTGCAAAGATAAGGTGTGAGCTCTTCGATCAACTAAAACTGCACACGTTTTTGCCAAAACAAACATTGTAAGCAAAAAAGCTATTTTGCAACAAAATCCTGTCCCTGTCTACCACTCATTTCATCTCTCCGTGGCTTGCCCCAGATACGAAATACTCACCCGCGCTCTATTAATATATTAGGGTTTAAGAAGAGAAGCGGATGATATGACCGTCGAGGAAGTATCTCTAGGAACAAGTAGCTTTGAAACTTTAGATTTAGCCTCGTTTCCAAACCGCGCCATGAACAAGATGATGCTAGGGCTTAGTCGTTTAGTCTTTCGCTGTTAGCTCCACTTCATTGTTTTTGCTTCTCGCGTTATCTTTGTGTTGATCATTGCTCATTCGGTCTGCCATTAATAGCAACTTTTTAAGGATACGTCTGTGTTGCAATATGAACTCTTTATATATCATCAATGTTCTGTGTGGATCAGCTATAAGTAGCCTGGACTGATACATATAACACAGTATAGGTTGCTTCCGCCTGTTGAGCTCAGACGCACGGGTTTCGCATATTCATTTAATAATATATGGTGTGCGTCTTCCTTTTTTTCAACACAGGATTAGCGCCAAAATCCTTTGCTAGCCAGTGAAAAAAGAGAGTTGAGTGGATTTTGAAGGAATCCTGATTTAGGGAATGCTACGTATCCTCCATAATTCTTTTGAGCAATTCTACTTACCCAAATGTGAACAATGAAAAAATCAGCTAGATCTTAAATCCATAAAATCCAAAGCCCAGTTCACATACTCTAGCATAGACTACAACAGTAGTAAGTAGCCGGTCTCGTTCAGAACCGTAAGTGCTTGTGTCGTGGAGCCGACGAAAGATACGACAGAAGTGATGCATCAGGCTGCAAAATTTTCCTTGACGTTGTTCCTCTCTTATCTCCCACTGCGAGTATTCTTGCAAAACTTGTGTGCTACAGAGTCTAGCAGTAAGCGAATAAAACCCCTCAATGGACTTGACATAGTCAGAAAAACAAGCACCACTACTATAGAGTCCTCGAAAACTCATGTCTGTGAAGAAAAAAAAAATTATGCGTACAAATATGGACGGTATTTTTTCTCTATAGTGTAGTACATTCTATACGGCTAGAAAAAACTTTACGGTACTAATTATATTTTTAAAAACCGTGACACTCCTGAACGGATGAAAATAACTTTAGGACGGACTATTATATTTTTAAACTAAAACCCGTATCAGGTAGGTATAAGCACTAGAGAAAGAATACCGTCCAATATTTGAAGTTTAAAAATATTATTGTACCTAGAATTATTTTTCCACCGTTTATTGAGTAGTACTTTTAAGCCACCATCTAGAGAAAGAATACCGATTCCAAAATATTTGACATAAAGATTTTATACAATACTAGACTTTTTATTCTTGAGACGGAGAAAATAGTGAAGTACCCTTATAAATCCAAACTAACCGGAATGATGAAAACAACACCCATGAAGTTAAGTTGTAAAATTTAAATATATCTATGGCCTACAAATTGTAGCTCAAATGTGCGAGTCCCTTTGGCCTACACGAGCTCTTTCCTCCAGAGACTCTTTTGAAGCTTAGCAATTACACAGGCTATGTACGGCGGATAAATATGAATTTAGAGGTTGTTCTTTGTGATGATGGTAGTATGTATTTAATGGACAAAGAGCTCATGTGGATGAATAAAAATACCATAAATTGAAAGTTTCGTTAAAATTTGAAATTTGTCTTAAAAAAGTTATGTAAATCAATGTTGTTGATGTAGAAAGTTGTTGGAGAAAACATATTTTAAAAAGCGTTGTGCAAATAATCAGGATATAGAATTTCTTTGTCTACTACCTATAGTACCTTATGTGTGTCTGCTTTTCTTATCGCTGTGTTGGTTGAGCCAATAAAATGAATCTTTTTTTTTGGTTCCTGATATGAACAAACTGACCTTTTTATTTTCCTTTAACAAATTGAGCCCTTTTTTTCAAAAAAAAAACTTCTCGGGATGGAACATTGAACAAATTGAGCTTTTTTTTTAACTTCGACATGAACAAATTGAGACTTTTTTTTAAATTCTGACATGAACAAATTGAGCCTTTTTTTTAACTTTGACATGAGTAAATTGGGAGCCTTTTTTTTACTTTGGCTGGAACAAACTGAGCCTTTTTTTAACTTTGGGCTGAACAAACTGAGCTCATTGTACCCTTGAGATGAACAAAAGCACTTAACAAGAAAGACAAAACAAGAACATGACAATCTTGTGTAGCCCCCAACTCACTATTCAATGCAAACTTAGTGAGTTTGAGATAAAGGCCTTTATCCATTTCTTTATCATGCAAGGTAACATGATATCAAGTTCTACTCTATCTTTAATTATATGGGCTGGTTCACCCCCTATTTAGGTGGTCGTATTTGCCTCCTATAACAGTACCCAGGACACATGTCCTCTACACATATAGACTCTTTTTTTTACTTTCCGAGCATTTAATTTCCAATTCATCCATGCTTTTTATGCTATTGGGTTTCTAGACTGAATTTATACTGCTAAATTCTTGCAAGGTTAGTTTAGTTTACTTTCGATCTCATCCATTGGAGCTTCTGATTGGGCCTTTCTGCCAGACCGAGAGTGTCGATCAGAACTTCTGGTCACAACTATCGGAACTTCTGACCAAAACTTAGCAACTAGGACCATTTTCCTAGGTGAATGCAGTGCTTTGTGTCTCTCTCTAAGGATGAAGGAAAACTTATGGATCACTTGGACTCAAACATCGATCCTTTGCAAGAACCTCTCTTAATAGTATGGCTTTCCTATGACTCAAATTGAAAAACAAAAAATAAATTAAAGTCATGGCAATGTGGAGGGCAGGGATTGAACTCACAGCGTCGGTAGCTCACGCTGCGCAATAGACATCTTTTTATTAGTATATTTAGATTTTGTATAAGATTACATTATAGTTACAAACTATAGTTACCGTGGAAAATTATACCATATTATATTTGAAACTTGCGGCAATTTTAGATAGTCTTAGGCGATGATATTTGATCAAAGGTTTGAAAGCTTTAAATATCAACCCAAACATGTTATGATAAAAAAGAGAAAATCCACTCTATGCCTCCGAGATTGTTCCAGTTCAATGATTTGCCATTGATATTGTCCATTTCTATAATATGTCACCGAGCTCATCGATTGTTCTACAATATGTTATTGGACCACATATGTTTTTTCAAAAATGTCCAAAATGCCTTTCTAGACATACAAGGTTAATAATTGATTTATCATATTATAAGTTTTAAATAAATATGAAAATTTTTGTGTAGCCTCCTTACACAACATGGAAATTTGTATATAAGTTTCAAGATTTTTGCATTACTAATTTTTATAAAATATAATGTACCTGTTATATGCTACATAGAATATTTTTTGTTATTGTTTTTAATGCAAATCATCTGTATGCTCCATATTATCTTTTGTGTAAGTAATTACCCTCTCTCATACGCCACACAAAAATAACTTTTCAAAAACATAAAAGAAACAAAAAATGTTAAAAGATATACGTTTACTCATGCAAGGAGACTAAAAAATTTCATAATTTTTTAAAACTTCTTTTGGTGTCAATTAATTATCAACCATCATGTGTATATAAGGGTATTTTGGGTATTTTTGAAAAATTACCTGGCCAATGACATACTGTAGATACCAATGATGAACTCAGTAATAGGATAAAGCCATGTTATTAGGACCGGATCGGACCGATAGTCGAACTGAAAAAAACCAAAACAGAGACTACTACGACAGTTTACTTAAAAGGCCACCTATACAATCGAACGGCTAAAAACCATTGAACAGGCCGATTTTTTATGAAATCATTGAACCGGCTGGTTTTATTAGAACCGGCCGGTTTTTACTTGTGGATCTTGTTACGTCTATTTTTTTAATCACATAAGGAAGGTATGGGTAAAATCATAAATGTTTAGTTTTTAGGGTTGCCTGTGCTCTGCCTTGCTAAATCGATCCCCAAAACAGATCGGCGCGGCGACGCAGGCGCACGGCGGAGCGCCGGCGCCGGCGCCCCATGGCGTCGAAGCAGATGGAGGAGATCCAGCGGAAGCTGGCCGTGCTGGCCTACCCGCGGGCCAACGCCCCCGCGCAGTCCCTCCTCTTCGCCGGCGTCGAGCGCTACCGCCTCCTCGAGTGGCTGTTCTTCCGGTACGCGGCCATACCCACCCCACCCGCGCCACATTCCCCATTTTCGCTTCTCCTACCTTTTATCTTCAAGGCGTGCAGAGTCCCGATCTTCTGGTAGATTTGGTCCGCGTTTCCTTTTACAGTCTGAACTCGAAATTGAGGGTTTCGTTTTTCTCTTGTTTCGGAGGCTCCTAGGCGACAGATCGCCAGACGGCGGCGCCCCATGGCGTCGAAGCAGACGGAGGAGATCCAGCGAAAGCTGGCCGCGCTGGCCTACCTGCGGGCCAACGCCCCCGCGCAGTCCCTCCTCTTCGCCGGCGTCGAGCGCTACCGCCTCCTCGAGTGGCTGTTCTTCCGGTACGCGGCCATACCCACCCCACCCGCGCCACATTCCCCATTTCGCTTCTCCTACCTTTTATCTGCAAGGCGTGCAGAGTCCCGATCTTCTGGTAGATTTGGTCCGCGTTTCCTTTTTACAGTCTGAACTCGAAATTGAGGGTTTCGTTTTTCTCTTGTTTCGGAGGCTCCTAGGCGACAGATCGCAATTCACGCAGCAGAACTGGCAGGGGGATAGCCTCGACCACGACGAGGAGAACAGCAGGATCCAACGTAAGGCTTTATTTTCACACATTTCGCTACTGCACGATTGATGGTTGCTATTACTTGGGATCAAGTGCTGTGCTGACAGTGGAATGCTCGGCATGGCGATGCGCGCTCTGCTCTCCAAGCTGAGGATCCCGGCCGCTTCCCACTGGGCTCTTCCGCCGTTTCGCTTCTTCTCCGCCGCCTCTCAGGTTCAATTCAATTCGTTCCCCTCCTCTCTCGCTCTTGCTGCTACTAACCTAATCAATAGCGCTACCGAGTGTGTTAGCTTGTTTCTAATGAGATTTGATAATATATTGCCCCGATCAATCACCATCCTTTCTTCCTGCGCGATTTAGCTCACCTTCTCTTCTAGCTCACGATCTACCAGTTCTAGTTCTATCTTTTCCGATTTACCTCTCCGATTAGGATCTACCTATGTGTCTATGTATGCCTTGCCCCTAGTGTACCTTTGGACTCTTAATTTTGTTCAAATTATCAGGATATATAATTTCTTTGCCTAACCTATAGTATCTGCTTTTCTTGTCTCTATGTTGGTTGAGCCAATAAAATGAATCCTTTTTTTTTGTTCCTGATATGAACAAACTGACCTTTTTTTCCTTTAACAAATTGAGCCCTTTTTTAAAAAAAACTTTGGGATGAACAAATTGAGCCTTTCTTTTAACTTTGACATGAACAAATTGAGCCTTTTTTTAACTTTGACATGGGCAAATTGAGCCCTTTTCTTGTCTCTGTGTTGGTTGAAGTTACTTATGAGATGAAGATGATGGGTCGTTATAACATCTTTCCATGAGTAGTATATTGCTGCCTACAATCTTCATGGGCCACGTACATTTCAAAATAAAGCCGTTATGTGAAAATAAAGTTTTGTTGTTTGGTTGGAGGCTTGAGACTGAGTAAATATATAAAACATGAAAAATACACTTGTTTGAATTAGATAGTGACAAGTGTTGGTGGTGGAGGAGCAAGGCGGTGAGGCACAAACCATGCCTGAGTCAGTTGTTCATTTTCGGTGGCCTATGTCAGGCAACTCTCCAAGGAAGCAATCAAACACAATTGTGTGTTGCTTAGGCTCGCAGCAGGCTAGGTAGATCTCCACCATGGTAGAAACCAAACACACCCTTACAGCTGGTTGGCGAGCAAGGGTAGCAGGTCCAGACCGTGATGCACAGGTCCATATCATCTGCCTTTAGCTTGAGAGGCAGACTTTGTTATTGCTTCCATCTGACCAACCCATTCAGCAATCAACGGATGCATGCATTGTCTCTCCAGAATTAGGGTTTTCTTTCTAGGAAAAAAAAGATCAACAAACAAATTTCCAACGGCAAAGTGCGGGGGCTCAAAAACCAATTGACATCACCCACATGCCTGGCAATGGTGAATTTATTGTCCAAAAACAAACAAATTAGAATATGTACAACACCATGGAGTAGTATACTTGTCAAGATAAGCAATGAAATTATAGGCTAAAAAAAAGAGAGAACTGGAAGGCACACTATGGTGAGAGATCAATCAAAGAGATGGAAGTTGTTTGCATAGCTCACTTGTTTGATACAGCGGTAGGATCATTGGCAGCTCAATTGATGAAGGATTTTCTTGGTCTACTCCCTCCGTTCTAAAACATAGCAAGTTTTAGTCCTTGGCACGGTTGTTAAGGAGAGAGGTAAAAAGATCGGGATGGGTGCAGTGTGGGTCCAGACTAGTTAGGTAATGATGAAGACAAGGGATATCATAGGTAGTTTAATGGTAAATGTGACATTTCACAAGTACTACTTGTTATATTAGGATAAATTTGAACACTAAAAGTTAGTTATATTTTGGGAACGAGGTAGTAGTTGTTTGCTTCATGTTTCTGCGGTTAATGGAGATGAGATAGATATCGATCCATCTCGTCTGATGTTGCCGCCAAAACATTTTGCTCCCGGCTTCCCATTTTCCCACTAGGAATTTTGTTTGTTGACGCTTATTTTTTTCTGGAGAGAAAACCCTAATTCTCTTGGTTAGTTAGCTACTAATCCATTACTTTGGTTGGGCAACACATGCAGCCATCAACTGTTGATTGCCTAATGGGTGGTCCAGATGTAAGCGACGGTGAAGTCTGCATTTTGGGGACAAAGGCAAATGACCCGATTCCATGATCACACACATACAGACTCAAGACACAGGCGTGAGGCATCGCACGTGCCACCACACAACCCAAACCCATCCAATAACGGGCCAGGCTAGCTCGTGCGCGCTGGCTGCTTAAGTTGCACATCGGCAGTCTTACCCCATTAAGCACTAACCACCATCATTAGTACTTAATGATTTCTAATTATAAAATAATACATAAATAAGCAAAGTTAAAAGTGAATAAGAACCAGCCATGACTGGGGTGCCGCCCCGCTAGAATACCATACTCCGCTAGGTCTATGCCCATACGATGCCTATTTTCTTGACTCGTTCCTTAACTGACCAGGGTCTGCGCTAAACTTTACCAGGAACCACCCATATCAATCCATGCTGCCTCGATCAAAAATGGTTTTGTTTCTTAGTTTTGATTTTCACAATCAGTTTCTGTATGTCTCGCGAGCTGCAATTCATGTCCCCACTCACATGAAATGACGGTTGCCCCCTACCTGGAATGCTCATCCCCATTGCAACCATTATCATATGTGAAAGAGAAACCTAATTAGCAATACTAAGCAGTGTTAATAAATGACTTTAACATATAATAAGAATATATGGCGTCAAGGTGCAGGGCATCAACTCAATAACGGCTTTAAACGGAATTTAATATAGCATGCACTTTATTTGTAAATAAAAACTATTTTGCATTAGGATCAACATACTCAAGGAAGCGGGCGTGGTGAATTGCCTTTCTTGGCTACGGCAACTTCCTCCTCTGTGTCAAGGGGCTCGTCGTCGCAAACGTAGCCTAGTCAAAACGAGCAGAAAGTCAAACTCGTGTCCAAACACAAATAAATAAGGAATAAATACAAAAAATGGAAAAATACCAAACCAGTGCCATTTGATAGATCTTGATTTAAGATGAATTTTGGTGAAAGTTTCACTCGATGTGGACTTTGGATGCAAAAGTTATGGACTTTCAAAGATTCTAATTTGAATTAAATCAAACAAAGAGTAAAAGCTACTGTGGGCCTTTTTAGATTACTGGATTATTTATTTTTCTAAGGAAAATGAGCTCCTTTCATTGGTGCATGGGACCCACCTGTCAGTGAAGGACTAAGGAAAAACCTAAAAAGCACTAGGGGCGGGCCTACACATCAGTGCCGGGAGGGGATTACCCGTATTCTTCCTCGCCCTGCTCTGCCCGGCGCGGTAGAGCGGGATCCCAGTAGCGGTGGCGGGCGCCGGTGACGGCCTGGAGCGGCGAGGGAGGGCGGGGGAGAGGCGTCGGGCAGCGGAGGTGGTAGAGGGAGACGAGGCTCACCGGGGCGCGGGGAAGCGACGCGCAAGTGTGGTTGGCCGGGGGCGGTTCAGCGGCGACGGGCGTCGTCGATGTCCTTCCTTGCTCGGGACCGCGGCGATGTAGAGGAGGAAAGGGGATTTGGGAAGGGGGGGCTCTGTGAAGTCGGGGGGGGGGGAGAGGGGGGGGGTAGGGGGTAAATAGGGGAGCGGCTCCCCTCTTCTACTGGTACGACAGCGGGTGCCATGGAGCAGCAGTGGCGATGGTACATGCGTGGCTGGGGAGTGCAGCGCGCATGCGTATTGGGGGCCGAGTCCGCGCGTGGGGCGACGGAGCTGCTCTTTGCAGCGAGTGTGGCAGAGGTGGGTACAGGGAGGGCTTTGGACTGGTGGTCCGAAGCGGGCATCGACGCGGTGGCGGCCTACGTGCACTAGTCCAAGGGCGGCGGCGAGGCGCATCGGTTGGCAGGCGGCTAGCGTAGGGCACCGCAGCGTCTAGCTGTGCACGGTGGTGGAGGGGCGGCGAGTTGAGGACACGCGTGGGCGGCGGCACAGACGCGGCAGGCGGTGGCGGTCCGTCATCCGGCGGGCGCAGCACGGGGCCGGTATGGCTTAGGTCCGAGCGGATCTTCGCCGCGGCGGCGTACTCCGTGCAAGCGAGAGAGAGGGAGCGCGCGAGAGTGACAGAGAGAGCAAGAAGGGAGATGGTCGCGCGGTTGGGCTCGCGTGGGCGGCTGTCAAGCTACGGCCCGACTAACGGGTAGGGCCGGGTGCGGTGACTAACGTGCGGGCGCAGAGCGGGCACCTGGCAGGCGGGGCCCGGCTGTCAGAGCTGGCCGGCTGGGCTGCTCGACCCCGCGGCAGGGGAGGGGAAAAAGGCCAGGGGGAGAGATGGGCCAGCCTAGAGCGGGGGGAGGAGGGAACAACAGGGTTCTCCTTTTTATATTTTTTTTCTCTCTTTCTCTTCCTCCTTTAATAATTACTTATTATTAGATTTCTTTTTCTTTCTTTAGAGGAAAAGAGAAGAAAGGCTATTCCAATTGTACACCACTTTAGAGAATGCAATAAATGCATATATATATATATGTACATACATACATATATTTGTAGATTTTCTTTCAAAGGTTTTCTTGAAATACTCCAATCTTTGGTACTAGTACAAAACCAAATTAACCTTTAGAAGATCATGTAATTTTTGAAAAGTTTTTATCGGTTCTAGATTTTTGTTTCCGATTTTTACTCCAAAATTCGAGGACGTTACAGATGGCAAAACGTTTGATACAGTCGGTGGAAAGTATGGAGGTCTCTCTACTTCACAGGAACTGGTCTGTGGCAAGAGGAAGTGAAGAAGGCATTCACACGTGTCAGGACTGTGGTCCTCTATATTTCATCAGAATTGGCCAGTAGTAAGAAGTGGCACAGACGACGAAGTGTCCAATACGACCGACGGCAAGCTAGAGGCCCTCTCTGCTTTCTAGGAATTGGGGAACAAATGGCCACGAAGTTGCCAACCTTGAAAAAATCATATTTACAAGATAGGGTTGTTTCAAAATTCGTGCTAGCTAAGGTGTCAAGATTTGAGAGGGGATGCTATGCATCCTAAATGCCACTAGGTGACCCTCACCCTCACCTCTCTCTCTTAGAGCTCTCTCCCTCACCTCTCTCCTAGTCAGTCCCACTCCGCGACAACACCGACTAGCTAGGGTTACCAAATCCTCCACCGCCGCCGCCGCCCATCATCGACGATGCTGTGTGCTGTGGCCAACATCGACAAGTGGAAGGTGGCTCGCGCGGCCGCCTGGTACACGCCGACTTTGGCTGCCCGTCCGTTCGAGATCAACGTCGACCACCTCGACGGCCTCGTCAAGCCGCGCATCTCCGAGGGCTGGACGTTGCTGCGGCAAGCGACTCTCCTCGCCACCGGCTGCAACATGGGTGTTGCTACCTCGTCGGGTAGCGCGGTTGCAGCTGCAGCGAACGGCCTGCCCTTCTGGGCCATGCACACGCCCACTGCTTGGGGACGCGGTCACGGCAAGATCGAGGTCGGGGCCTGCGGCGAGCCTCTGCACGCTTTCATGACTCGTGCCGGCACTCCAAAGATGAGAAATTTGTCATCTTTCGCCGGCGGTGGAGGCAGGGGCACCTCGTCGCTGCACTCCTCCAAGCCTCACAGACCAAGACCATGACCGCCGCCGCCGACATGAAGCATCGAACCCTCATGGCATCCCTACGTCGTCTCGCTGTGGCCGCCGCCCACATGAGGGCGCTAGCCATGGAATGGATTCTGTGCCAGCTGCGGTCTCCGAAGATGTCCCTACAGCGTCTTGTCGCGGCAGCCGCCCAGATATACGCGTTGGCCATGGACATGGAGTGGCTCATGAGGCTGTTGATGGGACTGAAGACATCCCCGAAGCGCCTCGCCATCGAGGCCGCTTGGAAGAGGCTTCTCAAGGTGTGGTTCGGCAACGGCACGATCATGGGCCCGCGCCCGTCCTCTGGCTCCGCGACGAACGGCGATCCCAACATCTTCGACGACCTCGCTGGAGTTGAATCAGTAGGCGCTGATGCCCACGTGGTGCTAAAGGCACTGGACAAGCTCGTCTCCAAAATGGAGAAGATTTCTCGAGATGATAGGTATTTGTGTTTTGCTATTTTTGTTGTACTGCTAGTCCTTCTTTCTCTTCAGGTTTTGTCAATTCTATCACGCATGCAGGATTAGAAGGTGAAGCAACTTAAGAGTTACCATGTGAGCACCGGTAGAGGTAGAAGTCAGGTCTCTCGAGCCGTTCTTCTCTCTTTTGCCCAGATGATGTTGCATTTGTCGATTGGGATGTCCATTGGGGTGTCCAAACTTATTGAGATCGTCCGTAGTGTTTCTCAAGGCCTATGACGATCTCATCGGGAAAGAGACCAAGCTATGGGTACAGGAGTGGATACAGGAGCAGCGGATGAAGAAGACGTAGGCTCTGGAGGACATGCGGAAGCTGCAGCTGTAGGACCCCTTCCTGTTCTAGAGGTTGTCCACTACAGCATAAAACTTCCTGATGTTTAATTAATTGCTGCTTAATTAGCTGTTTTCTGATGCTTTTTGAGTCTGTTGATGGCTGGATGATGTTGGTAGTTTTGGCAGTCCTTGTGTTTTTGCTTCTAGTGTAGTTGAACAGTGTGGTCCTTGTGTTTTTGTCCTCCGTTTTATGAGAGTTAGTGGAACAGTAAGTTGGATATTTATGAAAGTGGAGTAAACTCACGCAATGAATTGAGCATTTGATTGGTTATTATTTCGTTGGTGGAACTGAGCTGGAGGATTTGGAGGCACCGCCAACTTGAAAAGAGCTATTGCGTAGTTAAGAATGCCGAGATCAGGTGTTGGGTGATTTCCTAGGTAGTTTGGTGTGCTGATCCTTACTGGATAGATGTACCTAGGAAATCACCCAACACCTGATCTCGGTATTCTCGGCTACGCAATAGCTCTTTTCAAGTTGGTGGTGCCTCCAAATCCTCCAGCCCAGTTCCACCAATAAAATAGTAACCAATCAAATACTCAATTCATTGCGTGAGTTTACTCCACTTTCACAAATATCCAACTTACTGTTCAACTACACTGGAAGCAAAAACACAAGGACTGCCAAAACTAACAACATCATCCAGCCGTCAACAAACTCAAAAAGCTTTAGAAAACAGCTAATTAAGCAGTAAGTAATTAAACATCAGGAAGTTTTATGCTATAGTGGACAACCTCTAGAACAGGAAGGGGTCCTGCAGCTGTAGCTTCCGCATGTCCTCCAGAGCCTACGTCTTCTTTGTCCGCTGCTCCCGTATCCACTCCTGTACCCATAGCTTGGTCTCTTCCTCGATGAGCTTGTCATAGGCCTTGAGAAACACATTCTCCCATGTTAGATCCCCCTTGCTACGGACGATCTCAATAAGTTTTGACGCCCCGATTGACATCCCAATCCATAAATGGAAGATCATCTGGGCAAAAGAGAGAAGAACGGCTCGAGAGACTTGACTTCTACCTCTACCGGTGCTCACATGGTAACTCTTAAGTTGCTTCACCATCTAATCCTGCATGCATGATAGAATTGACAAAACCTCAAGAGGAAGTAGGACTAGCAGTACAACAAAAGGAGCAAAACACAAATACCTATCATCTCGAGAAATCTTCTCCATTTTGGCGATGAGCTTGTCTAGGGCCTTCAGCACCACGTGGGCATCAGTGCTTACTGATTCAGCTTCGGCGAGGTTGTCGAAGATGTTGGGCTCGCCGTTCGTCGCGGAGCCGGAGGGCGGGTGCGGGCCTATGATCGTGTCGTCGCTGAACCACACCTTGAGAAGCCTCTTCTAGGCGGCCTCGACGGCGAGGCACTTCGGAGACATCTTCAGTCCCAACAGCATCCTCACGAGCCACTCCATGTCTAGCGCGCACATCTGGGCGACTGCCGCGGCGAGACGCTGCAGGGACATCTTCGGAGACCACAGCTGACGTAGAATCCATTCCATGGCTAGCTTGCTCATGTGGGCGGCGGCCACGGTGAGATGACGCAGGGATGCCATGAGGGTTCGATGCTTCATGTCGGCGGCGACGGTCGTGGTCTTGGTCTCCGTGTTGTCGGCGGCGCTGCGCGCTCCGTGAGGCTTGGGGGAGTGCAGCGACGAGGTGCCCCTGCCTCGACCGCTGTCGAAAGATGACAAATTTCTCATCTTTGGAGTGCCGCAATAGGTCATGAAAGTGTGGAGAGGCTCGCCGCGGACCCCGACCTCGATCTTGCCGTGACCGCGTCCTCAAGCGGTGGGCGTGGGCATGGCCCGGAAGAGCAGGCCGTTCGCCGCAGCCGCAACCGCGCTAGCCGACGAGGTGGCAGTGCCCCTGTTGCAGCCGGTGGAGAGGGAAGGCGCCTGCCGCAGCAGCGTCCAGCCCTCAGAGATGCACGGCTTGACGAGGCCGCCGGGATGGTCGATGTTGATCGCGGACGAACGGGTGGCCAAAGTCAGCATGGACCAGGCGGCCGTGCGAGCCACCTTCCACTTGCTGGCGTTGGCCACAGCGCGCAGCATTGTCGACGATGGGCGGCAGTGGAGGTTTTGGTAACCCTAGCTAGTCGTTGTTGTCGCGGAGTAGGACTGACTAGGAGAGAGATGAGGAAGAGAGTTTTGTGGGAGAGGGTCACCCAGTGCCATTTAGGATGCATAGCATCCCCTCTCGAATCTTGACACCTTAGTTAGCATGAATTTTGAAACAACCTATCTTGTGAATATGATTTTTTTCAAGGTTGGCAACTTCGTGGCCATTTGTTCCCTAATTCCAAGAAAGCAGAGAGGGCCTCTAGCTTGCTGTCAGTCGTATCGGACACTTTGTCGCCTGCGTCACTTCTTGCCGCTAGCCAATTCTGATGAAATAGAGAGGACCACAGTCTTGACACCTGTGAATGCCTTCTTCACTTTATCTTGCCACAGACCAGTTCCTGTGAAGTCGAGAGACCTCCATACTTTCCACCAGCCGTATCAAACGCTTTGCCATCTGTAACGTCCTCGAATTTTGGAGTAAAAATCGAAAACAAAAATCTAGAACCGATAAAAACTTTTAAAAAATTACATGATCTTCTAAAGGTTAATTTGGTTTTGTACGGAGTATTTCAAGAAAACTTTTCAAAGAAAATCTACAAATATATATATATATATATGTATGTATGTATAGGCATTTATTGCATTCTCTAAAGTCGTGTACAATTGGAATAGCCCCTTCTCTTTTCCTCTAAAGAAAGAAAAAGAAATATAATAATAAGTAATAATTAAAGGGAGAAGAGAAAGAGATAGAAATAAAAAGGAGAACCCAGCTATTCCCCCCTCCCCCCACTCTGGGCTGGCCCATCCCTCACTCCGGCCTTTTACCCCTCCCCTACTGTGGGGTCGAGCAGCCTAGCTGGCTAGCTCCGACAGCCGATGCCCGCTCCGCTCCCGCTCGTTAGTTGCCAAACCCGGCCCTACCCATCAGTCATGCCGCAGCTCGATGGTCGCCCGCACGCGCCCGACCGTGTGACCATCTCCATCCTCGCTCTCTGTCACGCCCAGAAATTTAGCCAATTTCTAGACTATTTTGTGTATTAAAATCCCTGTCCAGGAATCAAGCCGGGGCACACAAAATGACAAGTCAATAAACAGTTCTAAATGTAAATAAAGTATAAATACTTACAGAAGAGTCACTTAGTCCTCAGATGGAAGAAAACAACAGCGGAAAGGCGAAACTAGCGTGACTTCAACTCCACACCATAGGCAAGCTCAACTAGGGTATAAGCCAAGGTCTTCTAAACTCAACTTCGACACGAACGGTCTTCACTTCTGAAAAGGGGGAATATAGCAAGGCTGAGTATCACCCATTGTACTCAGTAAGCCACACCAATAATGCATTTGTGCACGGGATTTCAAAGGGAGGCTGTGGGCTCATTTGCGTAAAAGTAGTTGTAAACAGTGGTAGTTTGCAAAGGATAAAAGGTTGATTGATTGAACAATGTTAATCCTCCACTGATTAAAGTTACACCACGTTAACCAGACCCAACCATTCCCTTCTGATTAACGTTACACCACGTTAACCAGACTCCACTGTTGAACGCTACACCACGTTCACCAGACTCCACCGATTAACCGATTAACGTTAATCGGACTCCCCTGATTAACGTTACACCACGTTAATCAGTAAAAGGCCTCCCCTGATCAACGTTACACCACGTTGACCAGGCTGTACTGGTCAACGTTACACCACGCTAATCAGGCGCCACTGATTAACGTTACACTACGTTAACCAGTAAAAAGCCTCTCCTGATCAATGTTACACCACGTTAACCAGGCCGTATTGGTCAACGTTACACCACGTTAACCAGGCGCTACTGATGAACATTACACCACGTTCACCAGACTCCACCGATTAATGTTACACCACGTTAACCGGACTCCACTCCATCCACCTGAACCATACCAGTTTCATTAAGTTATTTTAATTAAAAAGGGGTGAGACTAATCACAGTGAGTCTTGACCAGTCGCCCATATCCGCGGGCGCGGCTATTCGAATAGATTTAACTCTGATAAGAGGTGTACAACTTTACCCATAAGACACAGCCTCACACATGTTCCCGTGCGCCGGTGCATCACCACGATACCTTGTAAGAGGCTGTGACAGGACCGTTCACGCAACCTCTCCTAAACCATCCACACCACGCTGAAGTTGCACCTGCCAACAGGACACCCCATATTGGCCAGGCTACCCCGTTGCGTCACGATGGATCCGGAAGCCGATCAACCCTACCCCGGGCCAACCCAACTTCATCACACCCACCCTCTTCTTCGGTGCCTAGGAGAGGAAGAAGAAACGCTGCAAGCCCAGCCATTACCCATGCTGGCTTGTGAAAAGTATGAGAATCTGCCCAAGGGGGTCTCGCAAACCGGTCCTTAATTGCCACGGTGCGACATGCAAACCATGCACCCATAGCCCACTATTAGATCACATTTTAGTTGATTAGTTACGACCAATCACCATGGTCAAACATCTCGAGCACGTGGTTCGTCAGGTTACCAAATATAGAAATAATGTGATTATCCCTTCAGTGATCTAGTGGTACTAAGCATGGCTTAGAAGGTCCTATCTCTAGCCAAGTCATCCAATGAGACATAAGCTAGTCAAATTATCACCCAAGGTTATCAAGAAATAGATAACAAATAAACAGAGTCTCAAGTAAACGGATAGGTTGTCCTATATTCCATGTAATTGGCAAAACATGCAATTTATTTATAAATCGTAAAATATTTTGCAAAGTAGGTTCAATATGCTCAAGGATGAATGTGTGACTTGCCTTGCGACAAAGCATCTTCGATTGCTCTTCTGAACTCTTCCGTGAACTCTTCCGTAAACGGCAATTATACACGACTACACGCAAAATAATAAAAACCCTAAGAAACTCTAAATAAACAGTACATAAAAATTACATAAATAAGTAAAGCATGATTTTAGATAAATTTAGGGAGAAGAACGGATCGATTCGGAGTTCGGACGGAAAAGATATGGCTTCCAAAAGTTTTATTCAGAGAAAACTCAAAAAGAAATTGGAAAAAGAATATTCTCAGGAATATTCCCTCGGAATTAAATTAAAAGAATTATTTGGCACTGGAGAAAGAGTGGGACTGTCATGGGTCACAAATCCTGTGGATTAGGTCCATGGACCGAGGGAAAAGGTGAGGTGGTGGACTGGAGTGATGTGTCTGTCTCGTGGACAAAGAAATGACGTCGTGATTGAGGTGGATGCCGATGTGGCACGAAAGGCGAGATGGCGATGAGGTAGATCGATGACGAGGAAATCAGGGCTGATGTAGCAGATGAGATGGTCTGGTTAGGATTGGCGTGACATCGGATTTAGACATGTGGAGGTGACTGGATTAGTGAGGTCCAATGACCCAAATTGGACTCGAAAGGATCGGACGGATGAGATCCGATCAACGGTTTATGAAGATTGGATGGCTTAGAGACATATATGCCGGGATTGCAGGGGAGGGGGAGACGCTAGGGTCCGTGCAACGGTGGCACACCGAGGGGCCAAAACGAGCTCAGCCATCCAAGACGCAGCAAAGGAGACACGCCGGCATGGCGGTCGGGGAGGAGACGATGATGGCGGTAGCAATTGACGATGCCACGGCGGCGATGCGTTGGCGAGCCGAGAGAGACGGGCAACACGGGGAAAAACCAACTAGCGACGGCGACGACCGATCAGTGAGGTGGCAACGACGGCGATCGACCACGACGCGGCAGGGCGGCCTAGATGGGAAGAAGAGGGCGTCACCGATGGGAACACGGGGCTCACCGGCAGCACAGGATTGCGAAGACGGCGATGATGGCTTGTCAGATGGGACGACGGTGCAACGACAACGACGAGCGATAGGACATAGAACAGGCGGCAGGCTGGCACAGAGCAGGCGGCTCAGGTGTTGGGCGGCGCGGCAGGCGTACGGGATGAGGGTGACGATGCCGGCGATAGCTTGGCAGAGAGGACGACCACGACGGCGACGCGTCGGGGAGCTTGGAAAAGAACACATGGCGACGGAAACATACGACAACAGCGACAACTAACACAAGGGAGGACCGGCAGGGCGGCGTGGTGCTCACTAGCGGCTGGTGAAAATGACGATGCCGATGGCGGCTTGAGGAGCAGGCGACGGCAACGGCAGTCCACGGCGTGACGACGGCGTCCAGTGGGGCAAGACGACGTAGCAGAACGACGACGACGTGGCTGCAGCATGGAGACCCGCCGTGGTCGATGAGGGGCGGCGACGCACTGGAACCGAACGGCGGCGACAGGGAGCTCGGAGGCGAGGAGGAGACGGCGACACGGGAGCAGCAGAGGAAACCGAGATGCCGATGATGCGAGGCACTGAGAGGAATAGGAGGCTCACCCATGTCGGCGGCGTCCACGGAGGCGACGACGTCGATGCCGAACCGCCGGCAGCATCCACGGGGCAGAGGCACAGCGGCGGCGGCGGCGGAATAGATGGGGCAGCGACACACTGGAGAAGGGTGGCGCTGGGCTTCGGGACGACTGGGAAAGGGTGCTCCCGCGGCGCTCGGGGGTGACGGAGAGGCGGCCGAGCGTTGTGGAGGTGGCAGCATGGCTCGGCCGGGCGCAGGCGTCGGCGGCACGGGCCGAGGACGAGCAGGGCGGCGGCGCGACGACGCGGCGTCGGCGGGACGGAGCCAGACGGTGGCGGCTTCAGGTGAGCGGGGAAAACGAGAGAGCGGAGCTTAGGAGAGTTATTTGAGGGCGCGGGGAGGCGCATCGTGGCCGAGGAGGCGGTTTTGGAGCGGGAGTGGGCGCGGTCGTCACGACGACATGGGCGCGATACAGCGCCGATTCTTGGGAAAGTGGGGAGATGGAGACGGGAGGTGGAGGAGACCAGGTCCGGGCCAGCGCACAGCGGTTGCAGGGCAGCGTAGGCCGGGGGAGAGCGAGGCCGAGGGGCTCGGCCCAGGCGACGGCGCGGCTCGGCTTGCTGGCGACCAGAACAGAGAGACGTGAGAACAAGATGAACAGGAGGGAGGAAACAAAAAGGAGAGAAAAATAACATGGGAAAGGGAAAAATTGGAAGAAAAAGAAAAGAGAAAAGAAGTAGAAAAGGTGGGGATTTTTCCGAAAATTCCAAATTTAGAATTTAAATTTTAGAATTTCGAGAAGTATCAGGAATATCGGAATTTGGGAAATTGTTTTGCAATTTTGGAGGATTGTGAACGTCGGCGTATATATATATTTGGAATATATTTGGAAAATCAAAAGCGTCGAAACACTTTTGGAAATTGAAATATTTGTTTGGAATCAAGGAAATTCGCCGGAATTTTTGGAACTCTCCAAGTATAAGAATATTTTGGGAATTTCTAGAATATTGAAAGGAGTTAGCAGGAATATTCCAGAATCAGGAAAAATTGGGAATATTTACTGAATCAGGAACTTGGGGAAAAAATAGAGGATATTTTGCGTCGACCGAGAAATTAGGATATTCGAGGAATATATTTCACGGAGTTTGGGAAACGAAATAAATGAACGTCCGAAATATGGGGAATATTTTGGGAGTCGAAAACGATGGAGGGAATAGTTTAGGAAACATTCGATCACTCGGAATATCGGTATATTTTGGAGAATCGGAACGTCGAGGAGGTTTTAGGGTTTTGGGAACGACACGAAACCCTAGATGAAAAGGGAGTCAGAGTTCACGATGGACGGGGAGACTTCAAAGGACTGAACCGAAACGACCCGAACAGAGAGGAAAAGACAGGGATTTTATTATAGGTTCATCTAATTATAGAAATGATCTTTGTTCCATTAAAATTAATTCTGGAGCTCCAAAAATTTCGAGAAAATTTCAGAGAGTTTATTAAATCATGGGAAATTTACTAGAAATAAATACCACCACGAAACACAAAGAGTTCATTATTATAAATAATTAAACGCTTAAAATATTCCGACCAAAAATACCGTGAATATAAAAGCATCTAAGTATTTATTTTAAAATTTTCAACTTGGGATTTTTAATATTGGAAATTTCAAAATTTTATTCAAACATGTTTCTCAAACAAAAAATTTCTAGCGTATTCTTGTATTTCGATTTACCCAAAAATATTTTTTAATTAAAGCGATTTTGAGGGCGTGACACACTCTCTCTGTCACTCTCACGCGCTCCCTCTCTCTCGCTTGCGCAAAGTACGCCACCGCGACGAGGCTCCGCTCAGACCTGAGCCGTACCGGCCCCGTGCTGCACCCGCCGGATCACGGACCGACCCTGCCTGCTACGTCTGTGCCGCCGCCCACGCGTGTCCTCCCCTCCCCAACTGCCCCGCCGTGGTACCGACTGTCCTCCCCTCGCCTCCCCTACACCACCGCGTACAGCTAGATGCTGTGGTGCCCTACGCCAGCCGCCTGTCAACTGATGCGCCTCGCCGCCACCCTCGGACCAGTGGACGCAGGCCGCCACCGCGTCGATGCCCGCTTCGGACCACCGGTCCAAAGCCCTCCCTGTACCCACCTCTGCCATACTCGCTGCAAAGAGCAGCTCCGTCGCCCCACGCGCGTCCTTGGCCTTCCCCTCTTCCCCAATACGCATGCGCGCTGCGCTTCCCAGCCACGCGTGTACCGTCGCCGCTGCTGCTCCATGGCACCCGCCGCCATACCAATAAAAGAGGGGAGCTGCTTTCCTATTTATCCCCTCCCCCCCTCCCCAGACTTCACAGAGCCCTCTTCCCTCCCCCCTCCCAAATCCCCTTTTCTCCTCTACATCGCCTCGGTCCCGAGCGATGATGCCCGTTGCCGACGAACCGTCCCCGGCCGACCACGCTTGGCGCGCCGCTTCCCCGCGCGCCCCGGTGAGCCTCGCCTCCCTCTACCACCTCCGCCGCCCGGCGCCTCTCCCTTGCACTCTCTCGCCGCTCCAGGCCGTCGCCACCGTCAGGATCCCGCTTTGCCGCGCCGGGCAGAGCGAGGTGAGGAAGACGACAAGTAATCCCCTTCCGGCACTGATGTGTAGGCCTACCCCTAGTGCTTTTTAGGTTTTTTAAAAAAGAGATAATTACCCCCAGTCTATGACATGAGGGCTGCCCTTTTCTCTTATTTTATTAACCTGGTTAAGAGTTAATTAATCACCTTAGTCCTTCACTGACAGGTGAGTCCTATGCACAGTGAAAGGAGCTCATTTTCCTTAGAAAAATAAATAATCCAGTAATCTAAAAAGGCCCATAGTAGCTTTTACTCTTTATTTGATTTAATTCAAATTTGAATCTTTGAAAGTCCATAACTTTTGCATCCTAAGTCCAAATCGAGTGAAACTTTCACCAAAATTCATCTAAAATCAAGATCTATCAAATGGCACTGGTTTGGTATTTTTTTTCCATTTTTTGTATTTATTCCTTATTTATTTGTGTTTGGACGCGAGTTTGACTTTCTACTCGTTTTGACTAGGCTACGTTTGCGATGATGAGCCCCTTGATGCAGAGGAGGAAGTTGCCATAGCCGAGCAAGGCAATTCACCACGCCCCCTTCCTTCAGCATGTTAATCCTAATATGAAATAGTTTTTATTTACAAATAAAGTGCATGCTATATTAAATTCCGTTTAAAGCCGTTATTGAGTTGATTCCCTGCACCTTGACACCATATATTCTTATTATATGTTGAAGTCATTTATTGACACTGCTTAGTATTGCTAATTAGGTTTCTCTTTCACATATGATAATGGTTGCAATGGGGATGAGCGTTCCGGGTTAGGGGACGAACGTCATTTTATGTGAGTGGGGACATGAATTGCCGCTCGCGAGACATACGGAAACTGATTGCGAAAATCAAAACTAAGAAACAAAACCATTTTTGATCGAGGCGGCATGGATTGATATGGATGGTTCCTGGTAAAGGTTAGCGCCGACCCTGGTCAGTTAAGGACCGAGTCAAGAAAACAAGCACGAAACAACCTGAGTACGGTCGCAATTCTCGTATGGGCATAGACCTAGCGGATTATGGTATTCTAGTGAGGCGGTACCCCAGTCATGGCTAGTTTTGACTCACTTTTAACTTTGCTTATTTATGTATTATTTTAGAATTAGAAATCATTAAGCACTAATGATGGTGGTTAGTGCTTAATGGGGTACGACTGCCGCATGTGCAACTTAAGCAGCCAGCGCGCACAAGCTAGCCCGGCCCGTTATTGGATGGGTTTGGGTTGTGTGGTGGCACGTGCGATGCCTCACGCCTGTCTTGAGTCTGTATGTGTGTGATCATGGAATCGGGTCATTTGCCCTTGTCCCCAAAATGCAGACTTCGTTGTTGCTTACATCTGGACCACCCATTCGGCAATCAACAGCTGATGGCTGCATGTGTTGCCCAACCAAAGTAATGGATTAGTAGCTAACTAACCAAGAGAATTAGGGTTTTCTCTCTAAAAAAAATAAGCGTCAACGAACAAAATTCCTGGTGGGAAAACAGGAAGCCGGGAGCAAAATGTTTTGGCGGCAACATCACACAAGATGGATCGATATCTATCTCATCTCCATTAACCGCAGGAACATGAAGCAAACAACTGCTACCTCGTTTCTAAAATATAACTGACTTTTAGAGTTCAAATTTATCCTAATATAACAAGTAGTACTTGTGAAATGTCACATTTACCATTAAACTAACTATGATATCCCTTGGCTTCATCATTACCTAACTAGTCTGGACCCACGCTCCACCCATTCCAATCCTTTTACCTCTTTCCTTAATAGCCATGCCAAGGACTAAAACTTGCTAGGTTTTAGGACGGAGGGAGTAGACCAAGAAAATCCTTCATCAATTGAGCTGCCAATGATCCTACCGCTATATCAAACAAGTGAGCTATGCAAACAACTTCCATCTCTTTGATTGATCTCTCACCGTAGTGTGCCTTTCGGTTCTCTCTTTTTTTTAGCCTATAATTTCATTGCTTATCTTGACAAGTATACTACTCCATGGTGCTGTACATATTCTGATTTGTATGTTTTTGGACAATAAATTCACCATTGCCAGGCATGTGGGTGATGTCAATTGGTTTTTGAGCCCCCGCACTTTGCCGTTGGAAATTTGTTTGTTGATATTTTTTTCCTAGAGAGAAAACCCTAATTCTGGAGAGACAACGCATGCATCCGTTGATTGCTGAATGGGTTGGTCAGATGGAAGCAACAACAAAGTCTGCCGCTCAGGCTGAAGGCAGATGATATGGACCTGTCCATCACGGTCTGGACCTGCTACCCTTGCTCGCCAACCGGCTGTAAGGGTGTGTTTGGTTTCTACAATGGTGGAGATTTACCTGGCCTGCAGCGAGCCTACGCAACACACAATTGTGTTTGATTGCTTCCTTGGAGAGTTGCCTGACATAGGCCACCGAAAATGAACTGACTCAGGCATGGTTTGCGCCTCACCGCCTTGCTCCTCCACCACCAACACTTGTCACCATCTAATTTAAACAAGTGTATTTTTCATGTTTTATATATTTACTTGGTCTCAAGCCTCCAACCAAACAACAAAACTTTATTTTCACATAACGGCTCTATTTTGAAATGTACGCGGCACATGAAGAGTGTAGGCAGCAATATACTACTCATGGAAAGATGTTATAACGACCCATCATATTCATCTCAGAAGTAACTTCAGCAGAAAATTTTATGCTCCTACAGTTAAGTAGCATGTATTGCAAAGTAATTTGTAAATCCAGAGCAGTTAAGGGAACTACTATAAAGATATTTTTTGGCGGCACCCTTTTTTTATCTTTATGATCGGCCAAAAATAAGCACGCCTGTGAAAATGCACCGGGTCCCCGGTCACTGACTATCTGTGAAAATCGGGTTGTCTTAGGAGGACCACCTATGGAATAGGATTATTTTTACAGGTGATCCTTTAATGGATCGCTTGAGAAAATTATGATTTTCATAGGCAGTCATTTAAGAGGGCTGTATGTAAAAGTAGCCAGGCGGTGCTCCTAGCGAACCATGTGTAGAAAACAATGAAGCGTTATAAAAATCGACACTCCATCGATCGTGTCCTATCCATTTGGCCTCTCCTCTCGATCCTCTCCTTATCGCTTACTCCTCGTCCTCTCCTCCGCTCGGCCTCAACTCTAGTCGCCTCGTGTTCTCCCCACCACTCCTCACCCTCCTCCCACCGCTTCGGCAACCGCTGTCGCTCCTCCCTGACAATGCGTGTGGCGGATATGGAAGCGTAGGCGGTCGGAAGTGCCAGTTCTGGCGGTGGCAACAAACGCGAACATGGCTACTACGAGCAAGGCAGCTTGCACGGCATCGACAACAGCGGCTAGGCAGCGTCTACAATGGCGACGAGCTTTGCGAATCGTGTGGCGTCAGCATGACGGCTCGTGGGCCTTGGGAGCGCCGGATCAAGCGGCAGCGGGCCTTCGGTGAATGGTACGCCTGCAGCAGTTCCTTCAGCCCTAGCTTCTATGCAAATCCTTCTGCTTGTAGCAGTTGCTTGTAACGTGGGGAAAACAAATAGGATGAAGACCAGAGCTAGATTTGTGAATTTTTCTTGTTGAACTCAAGTGTATTCGACATATATTGTAGCAGGGTTCACCCTACCGAAGTTACCGCGGTAACCACGCTGGGGGTCGGGAAGGGTAACCACGGTAGGGTTTGATGAATTTTTGTTGAATTCAAGTTTAAAAAAGCTGGAAAAAATTCATAAAAAATTCTATAATAGTACCTAATTTGTTTGCCATCTGGTGGACAAAGTTTATGAAAATGAGGAAGTTTACTTCATATTTTGGAGTTCCATCGAAATTGGAAAAAATGAAAAAAAAAGATGGGTTGAGATATGATTTCTACTTTGTTAAGTGTGAAAATATAGCAAAACTTATGCCAAAAATTCTATGCAAATATTACATTATTTTTTAGAGGTATCCACAACTTTTTCGAATTTTCCACAATTTTCTACAATTGTTACTATGTTTTACATTTTTTCCATCATTTTTTATTTTCGGCTTCAACATGCAGCAATTACCGTGGCTTACTACATGGAGTTAAAAAATTGAATTCAAAATTTAGAATACGAATTTGTCGTGGTTACCCTGCGGTAATTGCGCTAGCATAGAGGGTCGGTAAACACCCTGCCGGTGGTAGGGTGAACCCTGAATTGTAGTATTGATTTGTGAGTGAGATGTCAATTTTTTGGGTAGAATTGAATTAAAATGATTGAAGAAATTGTTAAACCGTATTTCAGTTGTATATTCCCTTTTTTTATGGCAGAAAATATTTTTCATAGTCGGTGGACTTATCTACCCACCAGTGAAAATGACGCATTTTCACAGGCCTTTGGTTAGAGGCGGTCCGTCAATCCACATATGGAAACTCATTTTGGCCGTCTGCGAAAACGATTTTCGTATTAGTAGGTTATGCAATAATCTGTGGTTCAACAGCTATCAGTACTAGTAGCGGTGTGGATTAGAAAAATAACATGGAGATATACTCCCTCCATCTTATTAAAAAAATAGCTACTTATGTATTTTTTTAAGGGATTAAGGTTAAAGTGAGAAATGATAATGATTGGTTGAGATGAGAAAGTAAGTGAAGAAATTAAATAAAAAATGGTTATGATTGGTTAAGATGAAAAAATTAATACATGGAGAAGTAGCTATATTATGAAAAAAAATTGAATGCTAGGTATATTTTGAGACTAAGTGAGTTGTAGTAGCAGTACAGGAGTATATTGGAGCTGTGGATACTGCTGTATATGCATGCTGTGGATTAGGGGAGCGGCTTGCTATAGCCGCATGCAGCGGAGCAGAGGCACGCAGCGCAGCAGAGGTCCAGACTTAAGACTGCCCTAGGCCAGCCACGCCAGACTGCCATTGCACGAAGCAGTAGCAGGAGTGTGAGTTTTGCACAGGTATCTGGCAGGAGCAGGAGTGGGCGGCTTCCATGGACATGCACGCGACTTCCATGGAGGGCGAGTTTTGCTCAGAAATGTAGGGGTAACACTAGTGCTCCCTTCGTTCTATGGAGGGTGACTTCTATATTTTTGCACAGGTACATATTGTTAGGCACATAAGTGATCAGTTTATTTGTCAAAAATTTTTGCATATACATGCTCAGGTCCTGGCCATGTTTATTTAGACCAACATATTCAGATTTTGTTCATACATGCATACACATATTCAGTTTTTGTGCAAAATGTCAGCATACACATTGGTCAGGATCAGGTCATACTATACATTCACAAACACATAGATCATTCTTATTGGTCAGGTTGTGCCGTACATTAGTTCCATATATAAGTATATAGATATTCATAGAAAAATAACCATCTGAGCATTAAATATAAACTTACACTTTAGTTCATTACATAACTCTGTAAATAACGCAGTTAAGTTAGATCAAGTGACTAGTTCACTCCTACTGGCAACAAGTCATATCCCAGGCTATTGAGAACCTAAGAACCAAAATAACGACCTTGCCAGTTGCCAAACAACCGTCCTAATTTTTCTGAGCAATCACACATAATCAAGAACAATCAACAGTACAACTATCATAAAATTGGAGGATCAACAGAAGACACTACTTTCTCTCTAGTGATAATGCCATCCTTTCAACTTGATCCCTCGTTTTCCTCTTCAAAGCCTGCAACATAGCGATGGCCTTGTTCCTCTCTCCCTCAGCTATCATTCTCTCCTCGTGCAGTTGATACCATTGATTCACTCGAGCTTCAGATCACTTTTTTTGCATGGTCAACTGTGCGCCATAGAAGCTCAACGGACTCTATGCGGCCGCTGCCCATCAACCCATGAGGAAAAAATTACATGCATTGACATACTGCAACCAGAAAAAAATGCCACCTGAAACCAAAAAAAACACAAACTAAGGGGAAAGAAATTGAGTCAGCAAGCATCTCAACTTCCCAGGCCATCCTTCTCCACCGGCTGCAAACGAGTTCTGTGCTGTCTCCATGCCATTGTACTCGAATCCTACTCATAAATTGGTGGAATTGAATCGAGACCATTCTCTGATTCATCCTTTCCGGTGTGTCCCAAAAAAACAATCAAACCCAAGTCAAGTTACAAATCTCTCACTCCCAATAAGATAAAAGAACATCGAAAGATGATTCCAATTTCATTTTTACATTGACAAAAATGGAATTCTCCAAGGCACCCAAACCCTAAAAATAGGAGTTGATCTAAAATTGGCACCTGTATGCACAACAGGAGAGCTGGAGACACAACACGAGGAGCCGCCCCTCTGGTCATCGGTGCCATGGGGATTTCGCCCCTCAACTCGCAAACACCACAATGCCGCGTGAGGAAGACGGGTGCAGGAGACCGGGACTCAATTGCGCCGTAACAGGCAGGTGCACTTCCCTTCTCCCGCGCGACCTGGCATGTACCCGCGTGTCACCTGCTCCCCCCTTAAACCTATGATATTGTGTTAATTGGGTTGAATACATGGTGTTATGTGAGAAAATAAATAGAACATGTGGTTATGTGTTACTTTGGTCTTAAACCTGGGATTTTTTGAAATTCACTCTTTTAGTTTCCTAATTTTAGAAAAGCTGAAAATTATTTTTGTGTGTTAATAATTATAATCCCATTGTTTGGCCTAAAGTTGATAAGAAACTTAAAAAATAATTTATGGGTAAAACTTTTATATCTACTTTTAGTAAATCGTAATAAAATAAAAGGCTAAGATTGATAACTTAATTAACAGCTTTCATATGACTTGATTGCTGCTACACGGTAAACGTTAGCTACCGGCGATAGGCATGCGGTGCTTGATGTATCGCTTACCGCTCACCAGGTCAGCAACTCGGTGTTATGGGAAGATAATCCTAAAATTTGATTGGGAACTGAGGATTTATTTCGGCTTTCATGGGTACTGCCAAGTGAGGAAAGAAGTTGAAGAGATTGTGGCGAGTCTGCGCGAGGAGAAAAAAAAGGTAGACATATGCAAATCCAGCCTTCCGGATGAGTAGTAGGCTTGTGGCCCTTTTACGGTGCACATGATCATCTGAAAATGGGCTTGCAAGCCAGACGTCTAATCCAAAAAAATTACTCTCTTCTTTTTTTAATATTCGACGTTACTGACTTTTATAATTATATTTGACAATTCATCTTATTAAAAAAATAGTGTAATTATTAATTATTTTGTTGTGATTTATTTTATCATTAAAGACACTTTAAGTATAATTTATATTTGTACATATTTGTACAAAATTTTTAAACAAGACAAATGGTCAAAAGTAATTTTGACAGTCAACATGTAAAATATTAAAAAAAGGAGGGTGGACTCCTTAATGGCTGAGCTACTAGTACGAGATGGTCCGATAGGCTAGGGTCAGATCAAAATTTTCACGTGGGATTTGCTTGAGGTCGTCCATGTTGTAGGACCCTTGTCCAACTATGCTAGCTCCGCCCCTTTGCTCCATACTCCATACTGCATTAGTCTCAAGTTTGTGCTGGTTGACCCTAGAAACTGTGCTTTATAGGCAGATGGAGCCACGTATCCGTGCTGTGGTTCGTTAGTTTTCAAGTGATTTGGTTCGACTGATCGGAGCCATTTGGACCGATTAGGCCACACTCCAAAAGGTCATTCCATAGGTCCACGGTGAAATTTGTATTAAGACGAAGATCTAGGTCGTAGATGCATGTGTTTCCTTGTAAGGGTTAGAGTAATTTAAAAGACTTTCTATTTAACTTGCCAAGCTAAAATCTGATAATTTTACAGAAAAAATAGTCTTTAAAAGACTTGTCATCTCACTTGCCAAACCATCTAATTGGCCAAAGAAGTTCTCTGGCTGGCCAAATCAGCCAAAACCACTGGTTATTTATGGGATCCATGTGACAAATCCTACCTTATCCGTTCGAAATCTCTGCAGCTCCTCGTCTGCACACCTCCCAGCCTGCCGCCGCCTCCCCGTCTGTGCACCTCTCGGACGGCCGCCGACGCCGCTGCCTTCCCACCTACGCGCCTCCTCGGCCGCCGCCGCTTGCCGCTTCTCCTTCCCATAGCCTCCCGGCCGCCTGCATCCTCTCTAGCCTCGCCCACGAAACACGAAAGTGCAACAGCCGATAGATCGACGCCTCTCTCTGTGTCTCGAGTGCCCATCACATCGCCTCGGATTGGATACAAGTCGGGGAACACGAGGTGACCTAGAAGTCTAGAACTAGTCACTAGGCTAATTGGTATGGCTCTCCACGCTTTGGCCTCCAAACTGAAGATCCCAACCGCTCTCCAATGGGCTCTAGCATCTCGCTCGACCGCTTCTTAGGTTCGTTCAATTCGTTCCCCACTTCTCAATTATTGGATTACTTGTGTGTGATGTGCTGATAGATAATCATCCCACATTCCTCACCATGCACAAGGAAAAAAAGATTCCTAGAATCCCAATGTAAAATTAAGAGGTGAAAGAAAAAACCAAAATACTTCTCATTAATAGAAAAGTAGTAGTTATGAGTGGATAGATGAGGGATATTGAAAAGAAAAAATTTCTCAATTTATGAACCGAGGATAGATAAAAGGATATAAGTTAATTTATTTTGGGACAAAATTAAAAAAAATTGTAGGAGCTGGTTTTTTTTATAGAGAGAGTAGGATTATTTTTGTTTCCGATTAGCCTAGCGACTAGTTCAGCCTTCTAGGTCACCTCGTTTTCCCCGACTCGTATCCAATCCGAGGCGATTGTGATGGGCCCTCGAGACACAGAGAGAGGCGTCGATGGCTGTTGCACTTTCGTGTTTCGTCCCATCAAAAACCGGACATCGCCATCCAATTCCATTGTTCCATGCACTTGTAGTGCAGTGGTAGCCATTGCCGGCGCGAGAAGCATAAATTCAATGCACCTGTAGGTTGCCTCTATGCGAGGCTGCAGTGTACGTCTATACAGCTATAGCAGTAGGTGTACTCCTACGCTCTATACAGCTATAGCTCTACTACTGCTCTATACAGCTATAGCTCCACTACCAAATGACAGGCCTGAAAATAATCCTGTTGTATTGTTAAATTCTATAGCAGCTACAAATACTTGTTTTGTACGATGCTAATGATTGCGTAAGTCAAAAATAAAATTTAACGCTTTCCTCTAATCACAAAATCTGAAAAACCGCGTTTTCAGAATCTGGATAGAACACTGTTTCGTCACTAAACAGATTGTAGCCATAGATCCGTAACTCCGATCGACCTGAAAATTTTTCAGAATAAACTAGACAAAATTTGCAAACAAACCCAACTAGAATCACATCAATCGGACTTCTGCATCTCGAGATATTAACGAAACAAGATTACTGAACACAAGGCTAACGGAAATTAATTAAGCCCTAATTAATTGATTAAATGAGATCCGAAAATAATTAACCAACCAAACTTTCCAGAACACTAGAAAAACACCCTAGCTAGATTTTAGATCAAAGAAACCAACTCAAATCTTAGAGAAAAACAAATCAATCTAAAATCGATCGCTAGGCATGCACAAAGATAAACAAAAAAGAGGAATTAATTACCACACTAATCTTCCATAAATTTTACCTTTATTACCAAGATCATGCTGACAAGATGTTTCTCCAAAAAACATCCAAAAGATTTCTCCACGAAATCACCAAAACTCTAGATTAGAACTCTAATCTAAAACAAATTCGCTCTTTAAAAATCCCTATCAAAAAATCCCTCCAAAAATTAACAGGGAGTTACTATTTATAGAATCAAAACCCCTTCGTGAGTCATTTGAACTATTGCCTTGCCTGGACCACGCTAGGCCCGCGCACCTCCCTGCATGCGTGCAGGTCGCGTGCTACAGTACCCCGTATGCTACAGTCACATACTCCTTTTCTTTTTCGATTTTTTCAGTGTTTATACACTGCCTTGTGAAGCTCGTTCTGAATATCTTCCTACACAGTTTTCACCCACCGTGTGTCACCTTGTGTCCCACCTTGTCACCCGGTATTCTCGACCGTTCTGGACCTAAACTCCTCTCTGAGTTTAGTCTTAATCCCACTGCTAACCAAGGTTGACTCCAAGTACCTACATACAAATAGCTCAAACATACCGTTTTCGGACACAGATATTCGCAACCTGACCCACGTCAGTCGTACACATGCTTATCACGCTTTCTAATGCCAAATTCATAAATCACAAGATAAGCCAATTTTTCAGCACATGATCTTACAGAAGCACGTAGGAGTGATGTGATAATTACTGAGAGTTTGGCACGGTAGAAAATTTGATTTAAACAAAAGATTATTTTTACTTGAATGACCGATAGACAGTGAAAAGCAATAAAACTAAAATTATTCAGTCAATAGTAGTAGCAGATTTTTACCACGTGTCAGAATGGAAAGGATTCCACCATCTAAAATTCGATTAATACAAAAAAAAATTTAGCCGGGTTGCCAAAGGAAATTAAAGGTCAACCAAATTTTATTAAGATTAGGAAGAAAAAAAAGGTGAAATACAAATCCAAGTCGGTAGAAGGTTGCCGAGGGCCAAGAAAGGAAATACAACCGGCACACACCGGATAACAACCAATATCAGCTAATTGCCATACATCATGAACTTCATCCTTATACCACAAAAAGTTTCAATGGATTGTTAACCAAGGGATAAATAGTCCCCAATGGATTCAGCCTGGCTTTAGAGTTGTTGACCAAGGGATGCAGAACCGAGTGTATATTGCATGTATCTATATAACTTTTGGCAAACAATTGACCCAAAAACTTTTGAATATAACTATATTGTTATAACTATAGTGTAATTATATTGTAATTATAATATAATTACATTATAACTCCTATGTAAGAGTGCAAAGCGACCATTAGCTCAAATGGTGAAGGCCGAAGGGTTGTGATCGTGAACCATAGGACGTGGGTTCGATTCCTCTACCCGCATGTGCACTACTCTTTTTCCCACCTCCCCCTCCTGCAAGAATGTTGGAGTAAATCCAACTGTCCACAATTTGACAGTTTCCTTAAAAAAGCTGTCGACAGAACAAATAGCAATTCCGGTTACTATTTTTAAAAGAAAAAAAGAAAGGTAGTTTAAGAGTAACTTCAAAAGGCTATTCAAATCTGGCTCTCTAAATATCCATATGACTAGCTAGCTAAAAAAATCCCTCTCTTTATTATCTTTGTACTCTAACAACCTCTCCGTTCCATTAGGCTCTTTAATCTACCTATAGTTATGTAATAGCACTCAGATCGTTCAAATTATCATCAGGATATATAATTTCTTTCCTACTACCTATAGTACCTAGGTACCTTATATGTGTATTTGTGTGCTTTTTGTTGTCACTGTGTTGGTTGAGGAGCCAATAAAATGAAACTTTTTTTCCTAAGATGAACAAATTGATCTCTCTTTTTTTCCTTTGAGATGAATAAATTGAGCTTTTTTTTCTTTGAGATGAACAAATCGAGCTGTTTGGCATCATTATTATCTACCAATAACTAAGTACTGGAGCATTTAGCCTCTTCCTTTTGGATCGTAATCCTAGCTAGTAATCCTATATAGCTAGCTCATGTTTTTCTTCTAATCTAATGCTTATGATACTTTGCTGCGCTGGCTGTTTTCTTCAGCTCTATGATCGAACCGGTGATTCAACTTAATGTTAGATGCAAACCTCAGTTACTAACCAGTACCTGTATACAGTGTTGTTGCTTGCAGCGATTTATTAATTATTATTAGTAGTTGATTTGTGCTTGACATTGCACCTCATCTGATTTTTCTCTTCCATCATATATTCAACTGTAGGATAAACTTGGCAGCAGTACTTGGCACACTACCACCAAAGAAGGCTCTCCACTCTTCCTGAATGCCAGTAAGGGTGCAGATTCATGGTTCCATTTCAGCGTTAACTAGAATCAATTTTGTGCTTTTAATTTGCCCAACATACATGTTTAACTCTAAACTTGTGACTCATGGCTTCTCTTTGATTTTCTCTCTCCCTCCAAGGCTCATCTTGGATCAGATATTTGCACGCGATAAGAGGTGCGATAGGTATATGATATGGGGTCAAGTCATTTGCAACTTCATCACATTCAATGCTTCAATCTATATTAATATATATGAAAATGGTAAACATAACGGTTTTGGTTTTGGATAGCATTTCTTTTGGATAAGTATACAATATGTGACAAATATGTTTTACTTCCATCACAAAAATATGTTACATATACTTTTTTAATAAAAAGATAAATATTATTTTTTATCATTATGTAAAAAACTTTGCAGTAATACATCGCACAATAAAGTCATAAATATAACAGTCATATAATTTATATATTTCCAACAATATACTTTATAAATTTCTATATTTTTCTTCCATCCATAATGACAAAATTGACCTTTTCACAGTAATTAAATGGTCAACTAGCGAATGTGTATGGAAGAAATTAAAATCAAAATTTAGAGGCATATAAGGAAGTAAGAAAACCAGACACATAAGAAATTGGCTGAAATTTTAAGGATACAGGAGGAATTTTCTCAATATAAAAAGAACGGGATTAGCACTAGCAGCTCATGTCCTGCGGCCCCTGCGCCTGCTAGGGCGTACTCCTACGTAGATGAGGTACTCCTACTCCAAATCTTAGCAGGGAACAGTGGCTCACGCTCCCTAGGGACTCGTTTCTTTTAACTTGTAACGATGCATCTTGGTGCTCCATCTCGCTAGCTAAGCTAACTATTCATACTCCTAGTAGTAGGTTTGCTGGAAGCGAGCGAGCTAGGGCGTAGAATTTTCTCCTCTCATGTTACCCTATTTCCAATCAGAACAATCAGAAATACGGGGGTACTCTCCGTATAAAAAATATAGGGCATTTTGGTCTATTATGATAAGACTTTCACCACAATTAATTAACGGACATATCAGTATATCAGTATATGACACAGCAAGTATAATCATAAAAAATATTTTTAATATGAATATAATAATATTGATTTTCTGTCATGAAAAATATATTCTAATAGAGCGAATAGCTGGTCAAACGGCTTTATCATCCTAACAAAAATATGCATACGGAGTATTTTTATATGGAGGGAGTACATTATAGGTCTCAAAATTTACGCTATAATTTTATGTAATCACTACATCACCACAAAAATGCGTAATCAAAATGCAATTTGAGAGTACATTATAGGGAGGGAATGGGAACAGACAAGCACCATCATCATCTACATATCCAGTTTTATCTTCTGCTACAATGATCTGATCCTCCAATAGCCTTATTCTCGTGCTGTGTAAGAGTATTTTGTTTGCCTCCAAACTGAAAAGGAGTGTGCCATGTGTTATGTGTTGTGGACAGTGTTTTCCTTACCGTCGGGGTATGGTAGAGATAACCAACGTTACGGTTTGCTCGAATTTCATTCAAATTTAAATTTTTTAAAAAATAAAAAAAATTCAAAAAAAATCTAGTAAACAGTACTTGAATTGTGGATCATTACGGTAAAGAAAGTTTATAAAAATAATGAAGTTTGCTTCATATTTTAGAGCTCTATTAAAATTGAAAAAAAAGATGGGTTAAAATATACTTTTTACTTTGTTTAACGGTAAGGTAAGAGTAACCCTATGGAAGAAGTAGCGCATATGATATTATTACGACATTATAGTAACTTGTGTCAAGTACTAATGCATCCGTGTCCGGAAGAGCACTTTATTTGTCATGCATATATATCCATGTGAAATTGCACTCTGTTAACTGCGTGACAAGCTGTGAAATCTGAATCCTGTTTTTGTTCCATCGTCCAATTCGCAGCATGGTGGATGCTTTGTACTTTGTTGATCAAGCTGGCTGGTCATTCTGGGGGTATATTCTACTAGTATGCGACATACTGAGAGCCTGAGACAGATACGTGCTTAAAATTACTTCTATTTTGCGTACATCTATTAGGATTTACTGGTAGGTATATTTCTGAAGGGAATGCTAGGTTCTTATTTTGTGTGGGCAATACTAGAAACAGACTACCATTCATTTTAATTGTTTGGTGGTGTCTGTTGACTATATGATCTAAACATGACGACTGAGATTAGCGTGCTGTTTAACCCATTATTTGACCTTAAATATCAGCTTATTATTAACGGAACTATATGTTCTTTATTTGACATAATTAGTCATTTTAATTTGTAGAGTGGCGACTAACAACAAACTGTTACATAAAAATAATACAAGCATAAAAAACCATTAGCATACAAATTAACAAGTTTCGTTGCCCTGCAAAAACATAACCAAATTTATTTGTCATTTTTGAAATAATGGTCTTACAGTGTAAATGTATTATACTTACATTGTAACTGCATTGTAAATATGTCATAAGTGCACTGTATTTTTTTACTATTTTATCTGTCGCTTCGTCTCCTCCCCGTGCTCCGATATACTCCTGTGACACCACTTTGCCTCTGGCTGGGCAGTCAAAAAAGAAGCTGGAGGTAGAAAGTTTGGATAGTGTGAACACAGTTAAGACTTTCGTCTTGCGTACAGGAGTAGATTGTGGGAACGAACTTCTGTGTGGCATAGTAGGAGAAAGCTGCACGTACAAATCTCGACCGAGATCGGAATCGGATGAACAGAAAATCGACTCTGTTTGGGCCAAAAATATGGCGACAGATTTTTAGCAAAAGCGTTAAAATATTATAGTCTTGACTAAATTCATGCCTAGACTTTAAACATATTTATTTACTAGCAAAAATACTCGTGCGTTATAACGGGAAGAAAAATATAAAAACGGAAGTATTGTTAGTAATTAATAGGTATTTCTAATAGTTTATATAAGGTTATATGGGATTTTTTTAATAAGTATTTTTATATGATTCACTTGTTCCAGTAGTGTCAGCCGTGAAATTTAAGTTATTATTGAGAGTATAATGTATATAATTTTAGTTTATTTTTTTTAAAAATGACCCATAAATATACTATCTTTATCCATAAATATAAATATAAGTATTTTTGAACCGTATCAGATCATATATATATATATATATATATATATATATATATATATATATATATATATATATATATATATATATATATATATATATATATAAAATCTAATCCTTGTAGAGCAAACGTGTTAACTCATGAATAGATGTTATAACAACCCATCATCTTCGTCTCAAAAGTACCTTAACTAGCAGGAGATTTTATGCTCGTGCAATTAAGCTGCAGAACTAGCTAGTAATTTGTAGATCCAGATTAATTAAGGGTATGCAATTACTGTATATTGCTACGAGGACTAGTAGTAGCAGCGGTGCGGATCAGAAAGAAAATATGCCGAATTACTGTATATTGGAGGGGATACACTGATGATACAGTATATGCATGCTAGCTGTGGATTAGGGGATCGAGCAACTAGCTAAGCTAGTCCTAGACTAGCAGCACGCAGCACAGCAGAGGAGAAAAGCGAGACAGTCCAGACTGCGAAGGCAGGCACGTCGGAGCCGAACGGCCAGAGGTGATCAGGTGTTGGTGTCCACAGTACACACCACACCACACTGCCCTGCGCGCGAGGCGCGAGCGAGAGCGAGACTTCCATGGAATACTACTCCATGGAATTTTGTGTCTTCATCTTTGTGTATTCAAAAAGACAACTTCGTGTTGATTTTTACCATATTACGATGTGTTTTTGGTTGAAAGTTCTTTGGTTCTTGTATTTGTTGAACTGAAATACTTAGTGTGACTCTTTACGACAAAATACATTATCTAGTGAAACATTATGTGTATGAGAAAAATAGGTTTTTTTTTACAACAAAGCGATGTATTTCATATAGTATAGGATTTCATGTGCATCGAATGGGTCATGCAACATGAGGAATCAATATTTGTGGCTAGGTTGTCGCAAAGATCATCTCCTGACAGAGATTCTCATCATTGCCATTGTAACAGTTAATATGATTCATCACAGCTAGCACAACTCTGAACTCATATACTAGAGTAGTATATAGTATACCTCTTAACAATTTTTGATCGCATGCTTAATTTATATACGATCATACGTGTTTTTTTTAAAAAAAGACAGGTTGAGTAAATTTAGTATTGTAAAATTAGTTCTATTTCGGTGCGTACGTTATGTTTGTGCATAAGTGACCGGATAGTACACACCAATGCATGAAGAGGCCAAGAGGCCAAAAGCCGTGCACACCCTACTGGCCGCCAGTGTGTATAGACGACGCAGCAGCTGATGCTTTGCGACACAACAGAATACGAGGCTTTTTTGCAGCTGGTATGATGGGTGTACGTAATGTTGCCGAGCTTAAAGACAAACACGGCTCAGACCCTGACCTCAACCGTACTACTAACCAGACCATGCATGCCTATACCTAGCTAGCCAAGCTAGGGTTCTGCTGTGCCAGGCACGCTAGCTGCACGCAGTTGACGCAACGTACTACTGCTCATATATTGTGTTTTGTAGTTATCCCTATTATCCGTTAAACCATTGTGCATCTCATATATTGTGTTTTGTAGTTATCCCTATTATCCGTTAAACCATTGTGCAGTATAGTATTTATAACCCCTGAATAATATATTATTTTTCTGGTTTTTATCATATAGCAGTAATTAAATTGGTTCGTGATTAAGCATGGGATATCCTTACTAATGCATGCATATGTGCATGCAGATGTCAAGTATACAGTTAAACATTACTCCTTCTATTCTAAAATATAGCTATCTAGAAAAAATTTAGAGAAATTAAAAATTAAGATAAAAAGCATAAAATGCCTTTATTAATATACAGTGAGATGTCGAGACTAAGGATAGCATAGATATAGTATGGTTCTCGAGATCTAGTAGGATGATGGATCTACTAGAATAACATAGAAAATAATAAAATAAAACTCAACTTTTATATATCCTAAATAACTATATTTAGAATAAAATTTAAATCTAAAAATAGCTATAGTTTGGATGGAGGAAGGAGTAACAGTCGGCCATCTTGTAGCATTTGTTGTCAGCCACGAACAGATCAGACTATTTCCATCGTTCTCCTGTCGTACGTTTAGTTTAGAATATGGGTTACGGTAATATAGATACACATTTTTAAAATATACTAGCTTTCTATCAAAAATATAGTTTTTTGAGGTTTGTTTTTTAAGCATAATTTAAAACTTTTCATAAAATAATAAAATTTCTGCCAAACACATAGGTCAGTACCTAGTAGGAGTAGCTATTGGAATACTACTGCCTCCATTCTAAAAATATAAATATTTTTATACATTGTTCAAAATGTGCTTAGACATCTCTATGTCTAGATTTATTTTAAAAAATATACAGAAATATTTATATTTTAGAAGGGAGGGAGCAGTAGTAAATATATACTCCATTCGTCCCAAATAAATTAACTCCTACAGTTTAAACTTTGGGCTAAAATAAACTAATTTCTACCTTCTTATCTAACTACGATTTGCAAATTGAGAAAATTTTATCCCTTCAACGCCCATTACCGACCCACAAACTAATACTACTTTTACATTAATAAAAAATATTTTGGTCTTTTCTTTCCTATCCTAATTAGGACGGAGTAAGCAAACGGTTGATTGGATTGTTTGGCGGTGCAGCTGACCGGGTTGATCATCGCTCAGAGTTCACGTGCCGACGTGCAATGCGTCCTAGCGCCAGCGGACGGGGATGCACATGCACTGCAGACTGCAGTAGCACGTCCGTCCGTCTCCTTTTCCCCTTTGACACCGTTTAATTCGTTCCGTTTACTGGATTACCCTCCCTTCCATTCCAGAGGCTTCGTCCGTCTTATTATTTCCTTGGAGTGTGTTTGGTTGAATAGACGAGGCTAGATGGAATATGGCTGCTAGGTGATGGAATATGGCTGCTAGGTTTTTTTTATATGTTTGGTTGACAGACGAGCAAGAGATAGGGTGGCCAGCAGAGAAATATCCAATTTATGATTCAAATAAACTGTTATATTCATAGAATTTAAATCTTTAAAACAAGATCTCAGAGATTATGTTTTGATTAAAAAATATATATGACAAGTGGGCCCTACTAAATTTTTCCTTATCCCTATCCAAGGTATATCCAAGTTAATTTCTAGTGGTGAGAGGAGTTCTGGCGTTCCCGAAAGAGAAAAACACACATATTCATTAAGTTGTAATTAAGTCAAGTTTAATTTAGGTTAGGTTATCCACCGAGTAGGTTTTCCACCTATCACACACCTAAGTAAAACCACCACGTCTTGAGTACCGCCTCTACTCGGCTATTTACTTTGCTAGATCTATACCCATGCGAGAAGTACGGTCGTACTCGGTTCGTTTCATGCATAGTTTCATGACTCGGTCCTTAACTGACTAGGGTAGCACTAACCTTTCCCAGATACCATCCAATTCCGACTTGCCGCCTCGGCCTAAAACATTTAATTGGGATTTCATTTCACAAATTATTTCTATTGATGACATAGCAATGTGGCGCTCATGTCTCCACATGCCAAAATTCAATCATCCTCCCTAGGTGATTACCTAAACATAAAGCATTTGATAAAGGACGAGTATAATATGCATCTAAATAAGCACAACTAAGCATTGTTATAATTGACAAGGGACTTATACGTAACAAAGGGTACAAGGAAGCATGGCAACAACAATCAAAGGCATGGCATAATATCAAGTGGGATATTCATCATTGCATGTAATTTTATTGGTAAACAAAACAATTTCGCAATTGGGATCAACATACTCAAAGGAGAGTGGTGACTTGCAAAATAAAAATATCGGATGAGTAGCATCTGATGATGGAAATAATCACCCGAATAAAATGTATTTTACAATATATGTAAATACGTGTTCTTCCTCTTTTTGATATTAATTTCCTCGAGTAGTTGACCCCTTACGTTTAAGCACTCTGCCCGACTAGTCATAGCCCCCTAGCGTCGGGAGTTGGCTCATGGCTCTTTCCCAGACACGCGTTTTGGGTGACTTGAGTTCGTCTTACATGGGGCAGAGTTTCACAGATCGAGATTTATGCTACTCGAGTACTTTTGTAATCGTTTAAGAGCAAAAACAGAAAAAAGTAAATGTGCAGCTTGTACACCTATTAGGTGTAAGCGGCTGCGGCACTAGCAAGGCCGAGTGAGGAGATGTTTATCAGAAAGCGACTTAGCTGTTCGGTATTTGGGAGTGGGGATGCCATCCTTGTGTTTGGGCTTGTGAGCCCCCGAGCATGTCACTTGTTGTTCTGATAATCCTCAGTTGTTGAAGGTCGGAGACGGTTGTGACCGACTGCCACAATGGAGCCGTCTGACTTGCGTTTGCGATTCCCAGCTTTAGTCGGGACCGCGTCGTCGGTGTCGTCCCGTTTCTTCTGTCAGGGTGACTTGTTGTCATCGAGGGCCTCGGCAACAGCGTGGGCCGAGTCGGCGTACTTGTTTGCCATGTCGAATAGGGCCTTGACAGAGTTGGGAGGCTTCCGCGTGAATTTGTCGATGAACGAGGTGTCTTTGACTCCTTTTCGAAAGGCGGCGATGACAACCTCGTCCTTGATCTTCGGGATTGAGTTCCTCTTCTCAGAAAACCTCTTGATGAAGTCACGAAGAGACTCGTTCTTCCTTTGACGCAACTGATATAGGTCGTACTCGGAAGATGGCCTCTCGTATGTTCCCTGGAAGTTGGTGATGAAACGTTCCCGGAGTTCTCCCCAAGAGCCGATTGATTGCTTGGGAAGTCCTGTTAGCCATGTCCTCGCTGAGTCGGCTAGAGCAACTAGGAGGTAGTTAGCCATGACTTTGTGGTCACCTCCGGCAGCTTGGATTGCCAGAGTGTATGCTGTGAGCCAGGACTCGGGATCGGTCTTGCCGTCATATTTTTCGATGCCTGTAGGCTTGAAACCCGACGGCCAGTCGACCTATTGTAGCTCCTGGGTGAAGGCTGGTATGCCTTCATCGTCATGAGGGCTCCGACTCCGAATACGGGGGCGAGACCGCTCGTGGTGGAGGCCAAAGCGCTCGTTCTCGTCTTCCAGTTGGCGTTGCTCATCCTCCTCTCGTTCGCGGCGCCAAGCGCTGACGTTTTGCTGAAGGTCACGCCGTGGTTGGCCTCGGAGCCGCCGGTCGTCGTTGGGGTTGCCGAGTAACGTTTGGTGTGACTCCGAGTGCTGCCGACTAGAGCCGGCTGCTCGGCGTCGCTTTGAAGCGGATGAGACTGCCGTTGGGGAAATCGACCGGTTGGTCGGTATGAGGGTATCCCCCGACTGTTGGTGTTGTTGACATGCAGCAGCTGTAAGCATGGCTTTTATCCTTGCGATCGTCGGGGTGGCCTGGTGATCAGGTCCGAACTGGAGTGTATCCAGTAGAGTTGCAGCGGCCACGATGTTCTGTTGGGGTGTGACGAAGACGTCGTGGTCGCCGACTCGGGTTTGGAGGACTTGTTGCTGAGCAGTCCGCCCGGCTCTGCGCAGATCGTCGTTGCGGGCGCGCAGGCGTCTTGCTTCTTCCTCTTGTTGTTCTCGCAGTCGGCGGGCCTCCTCCTCTTGCTGTTCGCGTAGTCGGCGTGATTCCTGAGTAGGAGTAGAGCCTTTGGATGCCATGAAGATTTCTCGTGGCGGAGAGAAGCTTGCCGAGCTGCTGTCCGACTTAGAGTCGTAGTCCGACTGGAAGTCGGAGTCCGACTTCGAGTCGAAGTCGGGATGGTTGATGGGGATGAGTGTAACTCCGACCTCCCTAGATCCGATCTTGAGCGGCTCGGGGCCGTATCCGAGTCGAACTCCAGGGGATCGGGTTTGCCGCGTCGGATGTAGATTGTAGATATCCGCGGCGTCTCCGAGTCCGAACGGGAAATTGACGATCTCTTCCCTTCTCGGCCCGATCTCGGCCGGCTCGAAACCGAGTCCGAGTCGAACACTGAAAGGAAGAGTTGTCCCTAGGCTCGGGCGTATAGGAGATCGCCGCAGCATGTCGTCGAAGATTGCCGCAGCGTCGTGTGGGCCGACTAGCGCGGAGTCGGCTGGTTCCTCGGCCGGTTGGATCGGGTCCGTATCGGCCAAGGTGAGATTGCCGAACATGTCGGCGGCGAAGTCGAGGCTTCCGAATGAGATTGTATCTTCGGGAGAGAATTTGCCGCCGTCGACTCCGGTTGTTGGATCCATCGAGCTTGTAGATGTAGATCGCGCCAAAGCCCCTACCTGGCGCGCCAACTGTCAATGTTTTACACCGGCAATAAATATATGGGGCTAGTCGGCGGATGGAAACTCGGTGGATTGCAAAGGAATACAGGGAGATTTTATACTGGTTCAGGCCCTCGATGTGAGGTAATACCCTACGTCCAGTTTATATGTATTCCTTTGAGGAATTATAGTGGTAGTTCTAATGAACTTGTGTGCACCTGCCCTCATAGGGCGCCCTGCCTCCCCTTATATACTGGAGGACAGGGTTACAAGGTAGGAGTCCCCATCGAATTACGACTAGGAGATCTCCCCTTAGAGATATAACGCACCCGACTAGGACTGTATATTCCTTTCTATACAAGGCGAAGTCTGCCGAATCTAGCTATATCTCTAATTACAAGGCTAGGCCCATCCTCTATCCGAGTGGCCCATATGCTTGTTATGAGGTACCCGGGGCCCATGGCACCCACATTCTTATTATTCATAACAAACCTCGATCAACCTTCACCTCCTGGAAGCTGCACACATTGCCTCACAACTGACACAAACAGATTCTATAGAGCGCAGGAAAACCAATATTCAAATAACATCTAAATGCAATCAGACAATATATAAATGGAAAACAAATCTATGGGTTGCTCAAACTCTACTATGGCTAATGGATTCTTAAGATGCTAAAGAATTTCAAATATTGACTTCCACTCCTATATAGACAAGGGAGTTTGGGGTAGCTCAGGAGCTAAGGCTACTTATAGGTTAAACATCAAGGGAGCAAGGAAGCTTATGATCTAAGCCTCAATATTTTTGGCTTTCATGGTGGCTTAGCTAGGCTAACTAGTGGAATGAAAGGACGTATCTCGACAACCATGATTTTTTTTAGCTATGGGAAGATTATGGCTAAACTAGCCTCTAACAAAAAGTAAAGGTTATGATAACTAAAAGGCGGATCTAATAGGAAGGTTCATGATCAAACAAGGTACTTGGATGATTTATTATTAAGGGATTTAATAATTTCTGTTGTTACCAACCGGATTATTGTTTATGTGATTATGATGTGGAACTCCACTGGATGTTATATGAGGTCAAATAACTTATCATGCTCTGTAGATTAACTTATGATTATATTTATTTTAGTTCAAGTGTCATCACATGGTATGATAAATGATCTTAAATTAATAGATAGTTTGTAATTATGTGATGCCATGGTTTTTCAATATTTATCCAAATTTTTCATCTTTTCAACTAATCACGAGCTTCCACCATAAAAATTTTCCGCTACTTTCTCTTCTCAACCAATCACAACGTTCCCTTATTTAATTTTAATAATTTTTTAATACTCATACCCAGCTCTAAAACTAATTATATTCATACCCAGCTCTAAAAATATTTATATTTTGGGATAGAGGGAGAAAAGTGGAGAGGTTGCGTCGAGGCTGGGCTTTTCAGCTCTTTGTACCCGTTTCCTTCTCACAGAAGCCTACTCTTGAATGGATCAGAATCGTACAGCTTACCACAACTTCATCGAACGGAAAAAAATAATTCGGGTGACGTGGCCCGCGCGGTTAGCGCCCCAACCCGCCAACCTTTCAGTTCTCTAATGGGGAGGTCAAGAGCAATGCTGCCTGGAGATGATGACAACATTAAGCGATTGCTTTGCAGGGCTGTACCTGAGATTTTGAGGCCCATGTGCGAAACACAAAGTTGGGCCCTAAATTTAGCAATAAAAATAATAAAATAATAATTTTGATTCATAGTTTACTTCAATACTGCTTATTTTTTAAACAATACTAAGAGATACAATATATTCATGTAATAAAGAGAAAGTATTATAGTCTTTCTTACCGATATCTAACTTATCAACGGCAAGAGAAAGACTGAAAGAGAGAGATAGAACGAGACTTGGTTCAGCGTAGGGACTAACCACGAAGAGAAACATATGAGAACGGCAGCAGGGAGATGAGAACGAGAACCGCCGCCGCAACTGCCTAGCCGGATCGTCAGAGACGAAACGATCGATCTTATACGTATGTGGATGGATACAGAATCAGGCATACGGCCATACGGGCTTCCAATCTTTATCTATGGGCTTAATATTAATTAGGCCTGGTACTTAAGGAGTAAAATTTTTGGGGCCCCAAAAGTTTGGGGGCCCTGTTCCGTCGATCACGTTGAACCTGCCAAGATACGGCCCTGTTGCTTTGAATGATCTCCAAGGTTCTTTAAAAAGGTTTCTTGATGAGATATTTTTTACTGCCATTCATATGACATTGTCTATTTGTTGCCAAAAAGAAATTTTCATATCAGTACTTAACTTCGACATGAACAAATTGAGCCTTTTCTTTAACTTTGACATGGGCAAATTGAGCCCTTTTTTTTAACTTTGGGTTGAACAAACTGAGCCTTTTTTTTAACTTTGGGCAGAACAAACTGATCTTTTTCTTTTCTTTGAGATGAACCAATCGAGCTGTATGGCATCATTATTATCTACCAATAACAAGTACTAGAGCAGTTAGTACTTAGTCCCTTCCCTTTGGACTGTTATCCTATATAGCTAACTTCTGTTTTTCACCAAATCCTATGCTTATGATACTCACTGTGCTGGCTGTTTTCTTCAGCTCTATAATCAAACCGGTGCTTCAACTTAATGTTAGATGCACACCTCACTTAGTTACCGTAACTGTATACAGTGTTGCTTGTAGCGGTTTATTAATTATTAGTAGTAGTTGATTTGCGCTTGACATTGCACCGTAATCTGATTTTTCTCTTCCATCTTGTATGCAACTGTAGGATAAGCTTGGCAGCACTGATGCGCGCGCTACCGCCGAAGAAGGCTCTCCACTTCCTAAGAGCAGGTATGGCGTAGTTTCATGGTTCTTGTTCGGCATTAATTAGAATCAATTTTGTCCTTCTAATTTTCCCAACACACATGCATTGTTTAACTCACAAACTTTTTGACTCATGGCTTCTCCTTGATTTTCCATCTCCCTCGAAGGGTGGACAGCATTGAATGGATCTTTGAAGCCGATAAGAAGAGAGAGAGAGGATTCTGTTTTGGTGTCAACTCATTGGCAACTCCATCGCGTTCAGTGCTGGATTATACCATGCATCCAGTCGTAACCACCAGCGGGACTAAGCTAAGGAGCAACAACTATATCTGTGTACCCTGTAATGTTATGTATGCCCCTCCTTGTGTTTGCTAATAACTAATAGCACTCTGAATGATCACTTACGGCATAGTTGGTACGTTCATTTGTGGTACCTCTATTTATATTATAAAAATTAAAGTTGTTTTTATCGAATCTTTGATACGTCGTTCGACTCCCGTACTACCTTCATGTCGTCATGCATTACCCATTCCGATTAGTTTTCTCTGTTGCATGGGTGGTCATATTTGTGTGTACAACCAGGACTATCGACATCACATTTCTATTTTTAATCTGTGTTTGCTTTTCTATTAGTTACTCCGGACACATTTGGGTACACGTGTAAATTATTTTTAGAGCTAGAGTTGATGTTGGTTACAGCGTTTACTTGCGTGGAAATTGATCCGATCCAGCATGTTTGAGTAATTAAGTTTATTGCTAACTGAAAAAATTAGTTAACAAAGTGTAATTATGCAAGTCCTGTACTATGCATCCAGTCAAATATGTGCCAGGCCGCGCCGCCTCCAGGCCACGCCTACTTACAATCCATAGGAATTTTTCAATCCTGTTTCTTTGATCCAAGGGGTGTTATAGGAACTATTTTCCAAGGATTACAACCCTCCAAAATTTCTTTGATTTTCCTTCAATCCAAAGGAGCCCTTACTCTGGTACGTAGAAAAGCTCGATGTTTTCCTCTAGAATAGATGTATTTAATATAAAACTTTATACTAACTTCAGTTATTCATGTTTAACGTTAGTTAGTTTTTAATATTGTACTCCCTCCGTCCCAAAATATAAATATTTTTAGTTATGAATCTAGACAAGCATTTGTCTAGGTTCATAACTAAAAATACTTATATTTTAGGACGAAGGTAGTAGTTTACATTTTTGAACTACGTATTTTGGTAGGATGAAAATTGACTTCCAACCAAACAAGCCAAGAATGCCATGTTGCCCATGTACCAAAATATAAAATACTAGTTTACACGAAAATAAAACACATAATTTTATAAGAACATATTTATGGATGAGAGAGAGTGTGTGTAGTGGACTTCTCATGCTTATTTCTCTATGGAATGGTGGCTTACGAATCTAATCCATTAGAATTTTTCTATACTACTACGGAAAGGGTTTTTGTAGATGGCCAAAAATTGATTTGTAGAGGCACCCGTTGATGTAGGCGGGGCCGGCGGTCACAGATGATGAGGCTTTTATGGTGACGGACAGGGACTGTCACACTTTGAGTTTTTCCCTTAATAGAGCGACACAAAATATATTAATTAAATTGCCCAAAGAAAATATTTTTAAGGCAGGAGAGAAGAATTAATGGTGAAAACATTAAATAATAATTTATCATGGCTGGCAATATTTTTCCTGTATTCCTCTTGCCAAAATATAATGTACCTGCTACATAGAATATTTGTTGTTGTAGTTTTTAATGCAAATCATCTGTATGCTCCGCAAAATATTTTTTGTACTATTATCTTTTGTGTAAGCAATTCCTCTCTCATATGCCACACAAAAATAACTCTTCAAAAACATAAAAGAAACAAAAAAATGTTAAAAGATATACATAAACATGTGTGTCATGCAAGGAGACTAAAAAAATTTCATAATTTTTAAAACTTCTTTTGTGTCAATCAATTGTCAACCATTACATGTATATAAGGGTATTTTGGGTATTTTAAAAAATTACCCGGCCAATGACATATTGTAGATACCAGTGATGAACTCAGTGATAGGATAAAGTGGACCTTGGGAGAGGATCTGGATGAGCTAGGCACCAGCTAAGTGTCGCTTTTTCCTTTGGTTAGTGGCACACAATAGGTGTTGGACAGCTGATCGCCTCGCACGGCGTGGTATGGACCATCCTGAGAGATGCCCTTTATGTGATCAGGCTGAGGAGAGCATCAACCATTTGCTGGTGTCCTGTGTCTTTGCACGGGAGTTCTGGCTTCGTTTCCTGTAGCAGGTCGGCCTGTATATCCTTGCTCCACAACTCTGTGATCTTTCTTTTGAGGAATGGTGGAGAAGGAGCAGCGAGAGGGCAAATGGCTTGGTGCGCCAAGGCTTCAACTCCCTTGTCATTCTTGGGGCGTGGACAATCTGGAAGCACCGAAACAGGTGTGTTTTTGATGGGGTCCGTCCAAATTTGGCAGGTGCCTTGAGTCTTGCTGATGAGGACAGATGTTTGTGGGTGATGGTGGGGGCACAAGGCTTGTCCTTCCTGACCGCCCCACTTCCTGGGGATTAGAGATGATGTGGTCATGGTTGTGTTTCTCATGTCACAGGCGCAAGTGAAGAATTAGAATAGCGGGCATGCGTGTGTAGTGTGTTGTACGGGTTTCCTACCCATCTTTCTTCTTCATTCAATGATACGTAGTTCTCCTGCGTGTTCGAGAAAAAGATAGGATAAAGTGGATAGTAAATTGTTTAACGAGGTTAAACTCATCTGGGTAGAGTAGATTCTCTTTTAAAAAAAGGGCTAGACGCGGGAGGGCCCATGGGCCAGGGCCAGACAGGGAGGGCCCATGTTCCAGAAGGTCGGTTTGCCAATATACTACTACTACACTTCGGTTTCTGACGGAGTATTTTTTAGTATAATAACGAAGGAACGGGCCAGACAGGGGACGGACTCCGCCGAGTTTGAGAAGAGGAACCGAGCAAACCCTAGCCTCCGCCGCCGCCACCTTCTCCTCCTAGAGATCCCGCCGTCGGCATGGCGATGCGCGCTCTGCTCTCCAAGCTGAGGATCCCGGCCGCTTCCCACCGGGCTCTTCCGCCGTTTCGCTCCTTCTCCGCCGCCTCTCAGGTTCAATTCAATTCGTTCCCCTCCTCTCTCGCTCTTGCTTGCTACTAACCTAATCAATAGCACTACCGAGTGTGTTAGCTTGTTTCTGATGAGATTTGATGATATATTGCCCCGATCAATCACTATCCTTTCTTCCTGCATGATTTAGCTCACCTTCTCTTCTAGCTCACGATCTACCAGTTCTAGTTCTATTTTTTCCAATTTACCTCTCCGATTAGGGTCTACCTATGTGTGTATGTATGCCTTGCCCCTAGTGTACCTTTGGACTCTTAATTTTGTTCAAATTATCAGGATATATAATTTCTTTGCCTAACCTATAGTACCTGCTTTTCTTGTCTCTGTGTTGGTTGAGCCAATAAAATGAATCTTTTTTTTTGTTATTGATATGAACAAACTGACTTTTTTTTCCTTTAACAAATTGAGCCCTTTTTTAAAAAAACTTTGGGATGAACAAATTGAGCCTTTATTTTAACTTCGACATGAACAAATTGAGCCTTTTTTTTTACTTCGACATGGGCAAATTGAGCCTTTTTTTTAACTTTGGGTTGAACAAATTGAGCATTTTTTTTTTAACTTTGGGCTGAACAAACTGATCTTTTTCTTTTCTTTGAGATGAACCAATCGAGCTGTTTGGCATCATTATTATCTACCAATAACAAGTACTAGAGCAGTTAGTACTTAGTCCCTTCCCTTTGGACTATTATCCTATATGGCTAGCTTCTGATTTTCACCGCACTGGCTGTTTTCTTCAGCTCTATGATCAAACCGGTGCTTTAACTTAATGTTAGATGCACACCTCAGTTAGTTACCAGTACCTGTATACAGTGTTGCTTGCAGCGGTTTATTAATTATTAGTAGTAGTTGATTTGCGCTTGACATTGCACCGCAAGCTGATTTTTCTCTTCCATCTTGTATGCAATTGTAGGATAAGCTTGGCAGCACTGCTGTGCGCGCTACCGCCAAAGATGGCTCTCCACTTCTTGATAAGAGCAGGTATGGCGCAGTTTCATGGTTCTAGTTCGGCATTAATTAGAATCAATTTTGTCCTTTTAATTTTCCCAACATACATGCATTGTTTAACTCACAAACTTTTTGACTCATGGCTTCTCCTTGATTTTCCATCTCCCTCGAAGGGTGGACAACATTGAATGGATCTTTGAAGCCGATAAGAAGAGAGAGATGATTCTGTTTTGGTGTCAACTCATTGGCAACTCCATCGCGTTCAGTGCTAGATTGTACCATGCATCCAGTCGTAAGCCCCGGCGGGAGTAAGCTAAGGAGCAACAACTATATCTGTGTACCCTGCAATGTTATGTATGCCGCTCCTTGTGTTTGCTAATAACTAATAGCACTCTGAATGATCACTTACGGCAGTGTTGGTACGTTCATTTGTGGTACCTCTATTTATATTATAAAAATTAAAGTTGTTTTCATCGAATCTTTGGTACGTCATTCGACTCCTGTACTACCTCCGCGTCGTCATGCATTACCTGTTCCGATTAGTTTTCTCTGTCGCATGGGTGGTCATATTTGTGTGTACAACCATGACTATCGACATCACGTTTCTATTTTTAATCCGTGTTTGCTTTTCCATTAATTACTCCAGACACGTTGGGTACACGTGTAAATTATTTTTAGAGCTAGAGTTGATGCTGGTTACAATGTTTACTTGCGTGGAAATTGATCTGATCCGGCATGTTTGAGTAATTAAGTTTGTTGCTAACTGCAAAATTAGTTAACAAAGTGTAATTACGCAAGTCCTGTACTATGCATCCAGTCAAATATGTGCAGCCGTCCTCCAACGACCATAAGCTAGCGATGCCCACCATCTGTTCGATGTTGAGTCCTGGACATGACACCGGCATATTTAAGCCAACGTCCACACTGAGAATTATACAATAGATAGTGTTTACTCAGTACGTGACAAAGTGCTACCATGGAGCAGACAAGGATCCAGTCCATGGAAGTGCCGTGGATTTTGTCCTTGGAATTATGGAACTAATGGGCATTATTTATTGTTTGTCAAGATATTAGCTTGGCAACGAAGTGGTTTTAGTCTTTGGAGCATTAATTAAGCAGCAGGAGCTACACAAGGAGAGCTTGTATGGAGGTTTACAGGAGATGCACAAAAATCAGGTTGAGCAGTATTTTCATTGTTTTGCATTGCCTCATTACAAACATCTGTCTCAACTTGCAGTTTGGACAAGCAATGGGTTATTTTTAGAAAGCATGCATTGGTATCCGAGAATTCCGAGGATTGCTTTCATGGAATTAAGGCTACTCGCAAATAGAATTAAATTAGGTAGCAAAAGTGCCGCCATAGTTGAAACCTTCACCTTTGGTTGTCGATGATGTAGTAGTCGTCCCATCACCGGCTTGAAGTCATCGCCGGTAGTCGATTCCTGTCCTGTGTCCTGTACTAGGGTCGCCTCCTTCATAGATTTTACTTATGCAACAGTCTATGATTGCACGACGAACTCCTTTAAATGCTAGGTAGATCTATGAGGCTTCTAGGGTTTTAGAATTTAGCACCAAAGTCAGGCGTCTCCACCTCTTGTGCCTCTTTCCTTATATTTGCACAGGTGGAGTTCTAATCTGATTAGGACTCTAATTTGTTACCACTGATCACGACAACATCTTGTCTGTAATTTTATTTGTTTGTTTTATGTTGGGAAAGATAATGGTGTAATTATCTTCTCCCCTAATTTGTATTAGCAATTGGCAGCTGATATGATCAATCAACATTCTTCCTTTAATCATGAGGCTAACTGATGAATTCACTGAGTAAAATAGCTCCCAAATAATGTGTCACAACGACATTGAGGTTTAATGAGACAATAAGACTTATATAGTTCAGTGCGGTACTTAGATAAACTCTAACTTATTATAACGGGTGTTGATTGAAATTTATGCTAAGTGCCACCGTTACAAACAGACATTCTGTTAGTAAAATAAAGAAAAGGAAAGCAAAACCGCCGTCTCCGAGTTTAATAATAAGAGGAATCGATCAAGAGAACAATCAGTCAATCGACTAATCGAGCGAGTGAACTGAACCCTAGCCTCCTCCTCTAGATCCAGCCGTCGGTATGGCTCTCCGCGCTCTGGCCTCCAAGCTGAAGATACTCCTATAGCAGTGTACTCTCTGCGAGGCTGCAGTGTACGTCTATACAGCTATAGCAGTAGGTGTACTCCTACGCTCTATACAGCTATAGCTCTACTACCAAATGACAGGCCTGAAAATAATCCTGTTGTATTGTTAAATTCTATAGCAGCTAGAAATACTTGTTTTGTATGATGCTAATTTGAATGCTTGTTTTGCTTGAAATTTAGAGAAAGGTGCTTCATTTAAAAGCTACTGTGTTTCCATAAAAATTTCAGTTAACGGTCTAACTTTTTAAAATTTTCTTCATTGTGGCTCTAGCTCCATGTATATGTCTTGCCTGTAGGGTCAATATATATCCTTTTGTTTCGTCTTCATTTCGTAAAAATTGTGAGATCAGAAGCACGTAGGAGTGATGCGATAATTACTGAGAGTTTCACCGGATTGTTGACCAAGGGATAAATAGTCCCCAATGGATTCAGCCTGGCTTCAGATTTGTTGACCAAGGGATGCAGCATCGAGTGTATATTGCATGTATCTATATAACTTTTGGCAAACAATTGACCCAAAAACTTTTAAATATAACTATATTATAACTATAGTGTAATTGCATTGTAACTACAATGTAATTATATTATAACTCCTATGTAACTTGTATATAAGAGTGCAAAGCAACCATTAGCTCAACGGTGAAGGCCAAAGGGTTGTGCTCGTGAACTATAGGGCATGGGTTTGATTCCTCTACCCGTGTGTGCACTATTTTTTTTCCCACCTCCCCCTCCTGCCTGAATCTTGGAGCAAATCCAATGGTCCACAATTTGATAGTTTCCTAAAAAAACTATCGACATAACAGATAGCAATTCCGATTGATATTTTTAAAAGGTCCACAATTTGATAGTTTCCTAAAAAAAACTATCGACAGAACAAATAGCAATTCCGTTTGATATTTTTAAAAGAAAAAAAAGGAAAGGTAGCTTAAGAGCAACTCCAAAAACTTACCCAAATCTGGCTATCCAAATACCCATATGGCTAGCTAGCCAAAAAAATCCCTCTCTATATTATCTTTGCACTCCAACAACCTCTCCATTAGGCTCTCCAATTTAACAGTGGGTCCTGCCCGTTAGCCTCCATTCCTTCTCTTCTTCACCTTCTCCCCCCCTTCTTCATCCCCTCAAGCGTCAGAGGTAGGGGCAGCGCTGGGCATCGTGGATGGCCTAGCAATGGGGAAAGTTGCGGCCGGCCAGGGGCAGGCGCGCGAGGGGAGGGCATGCTAGCGGTGGGGCCCGGCGGGAGGCGCCCGGGTTGCAGGCCGACGGCAGGCGAGGAGGAGGCAGGAGGCGACGGGTTGCGGGCGAGGCTGGAGACGATGCAGGCGGCCGGGAGGCTACGAGGAGGAGAAGCGGCAGGCGTCGGCGGCCGAGGAGGAGCGTAGGCGGGAAGGCAGTGGCGTCGGCGACAGGTCGGGAGGCGCGCAGGCGGGGACCTGCAGAGATTTTGGACGGATGGGGTAGGGTTTGTCACGTGGGTCCCACAAATAGCCAATGGTTTTGGCTGGCTAGATTTGGCCAGCCAGATGGCTTGGCAAGCGGGATGGCAAGTCTTTTGAAGACTATTTTTTCTGCAAAATTACTAGATGTTGACTTGGCAAGTCAAATAGAAAATCTTTTAGAATTGCTCTAAGCCTTAAAAGGAAACACATGCATCTACGACCTAGATCTACGTCCTAATACAAACTTCACCGTGGACCTATCGAATGACCTTATGGAGTATGGCCCAATCGGTCCAAATGGCTCCGATCAATCGGACCAAATCACTTGAAAACTAATGAACCACAGCGCGGGTACATGGCTCCATCCGCCTATAAAGCACAGTTTCTAGGGTCAACCAGCACAAACTTCAGACTAATGCAGTATGAGTATGGGGCAAAGGGATGGAGCTAGCATAGTTGGACAAGGGTCCTACAACATGGACAACCTCAAGCAAATCCCACGTTAAAATTTTGATCTGACCCTAGCCTGTCGGACCATCTCGTACTAGTAGCTCAGCCATTAAGTAGTACACCCTCCTTTTTTATATTTTATATGTTGACTATCAAAATTACTTTTGACCATTTGTCTTGTTTAAAGATTTTGCGTAAATATGTATAAATATAAATCATACTTAAAATGTCTTTAATGATAAAATAAATCATAACAAAATAATTAATAATTACACTATTTTTTTTAATAAGATGAATTGTTAAATATAATTCTAAAAGTCAGCGACATCAAATATTAAAAAATAGAGTGAGTAATTTTTTTGGATTAGACGTCTAGCTTGCAAGCCCATGGGCCACAAGCCTACTAGCCATCCGGAAGGCTGGCTTTGCATATGTCACTTTTTTTTTCTCCTCGCGCAGACTCGCCACAATCTCTTCAACTTCTTTCCTCGCCTGGCAGTCCTCATGAAAGCCGAAATAAATCCTCAGTTCCCAATCAAATTTTAGGATTATCTTCCCATAGCACCGAGTTGCTGACCTGGTGAGCGATAAGCGATATATCAAGCACCGCATGCCCATCGCCGGTAGCCAATCATAACCATTTTTTATTTAATTTCTTCACTTACTTTCTCATCTCAACCAATTATTACCATTTCTCACTTTAATCTTAATCCCTTAAAAAAATACATAAGTAGCTATTTTTTTAATAAGATGGAGGGAGTATATCTCCATGTTATTTTTCTAATCCACACCGCTACTAGTACTGATAGCCGTGGAACCACAAATAATTGCATAACCTACTAGTACGAAAATCGTTTTCGCAGGCGCCCAAAATGAGTTTCCACATGTGGATTGAGGGACAGCCTCTAACCAAAGGCTTGTTAAAATACGTCATTTTCACTAGCGGGTAGATAAGTCCACTAACTATGAAAAGGATTTTCTGCCATAAAAAAGGGAATATACAACTGAAATATGGTTTAACAATTTCTTCAATCATTTCAATTCAATTCTACCCAAAAAATTGACATCTCACTCACATATCAATAATACAATTCAGGGTTCACCCTTCCACCGGCAGGGTGTTTACAGACCCTCGACGGTAACGCAATTACCACACAGTAACCACGACAACCGCGACAAATTCGTATTCCAAATTTTGAATTCAATTTTTTAACTCCATGCAGTAAGCCACGGTAACTGCTGCATGTTGAAGCTGAAAATAAAAATGATGGAAAAAATGTAAAACATAGTAACAATTGTAGAAAATTATGGAAAATTCTAAAAAATTGTGGATACCTCTAAAAATAATGTAATATTTGCATAGAATTTTTGGCATAAGCTTGCTATATTTTTACATTTAAACAAAGTAGAAATCATATCTCAACCCATATTTTTTTTCATTTTTTCCAATTTCGATGGAGCTCCAAAATATGAAGTAAATTTCCTCATTTTCACAAACTTTGTCCACCAGATGGCAAACAAATTAGGTACTACTGATAGAATTTTTTATGAATTCTTTCTAGCTTTTTAAACTTGAATTCAACAAAAATTCATCAAACCCTACCGTGGTTACCCTTACCGACCCCACAACGTGGTTACCGCGGTAACTTCGGTAGGGTGAACCCTGCTACAATATATGTCGAATACACTTAAGTTCAACAAGAAAAATTCACAAATCTAGCTATGGTCTTCATCCTATTTGTTTTCCCCACGTTACAAGCAACTGCTACAAGTAGAAGGATTTGCATAGAAGCTAGGGCTGAAGGAACTGCTGCAGGCGTACCTTTCGCCGAAGGCCTACCGCCGCTGGATCCGGCGCTCCCAAGGCCCACGAGCCGTCATGCTGACGCCACGCGATTCGCAAACCTCGCCGCCATTGTAGACGCTGTGTCACACCCTGACTTTAGCCACACAAAATATACCTGAGAAAAATATCCAAGAAAATAAATTTAAAAAGGCTAGAGGAATTAATTAAAGGTGTAAAATGCAAGGTAATAAATTATCGTGGCCAGGAATATTTTTCTTGCATTCTCTGTGCCAAAATACATTAACTGGATTTTTAGTGGAATTTTCAGAGCACAGGAACTATTTTTAATAAATCAAAAACGCTTATCGGAATTTAAATCGTCCTGAAAAATCTTTTTCCTTTTTCCTCTCTCTTTTTCTTCTGTTGGGCCGGCGGCCCGCTCCTGTGCCGGCCTCCCTCCCCGCACGCCCGCAGGCCGGTTCTCCTCCCGGCCTCTCCCACTCCCGCGCCCGCGTGCCTCCCACTGACAGGTCGGGCCCGCCTGTCAACATCGTCTTCCTCCTCCGTCCGAATCGGGCGGAGGGGCAAATCCCCGGAGCCGTCCGATCCGACGCCGCCTCCCGCCTCCTCCCGCGCTCGCACTCGGTTCAAACTGGTGCGGACCGAGTCCGCCCCACCTCCCCGAGTTCCCCGGCGTCCACACCCCCTCACTCCCACGAATTGCGCGCACAATCTCCACGCCGCCTCACTCTCTCCCGTGCACGATTGGAGCCGTTCGGCCTTGATCTCTCCCGGCCGACTGCATAAAAAGCCCCTCCGCCCTCTACTCCATTTTTTTCCCCAACACACCGAGTTTCCCCGTGCTCTAGAACCCCCTCACCACCACGCACCCGAGCTCCCCCGTTTTTCGTCGACTCCAGCCACCGCTTGCCGCCGTTCCGGACGCCGCCAGGCCATACCGCCACCGCCATCACCTCCGCCATGCCACACAGCACCTCGGCCGCCACTCCGGGGAAGCCAAAGCCCGCCGGACCGCCCCGCCCACACGCACGGTGAGTATCGGCCCTCCGCCTCCTCTCCGGCCGGTGATTCCCGCCGCGCCGCGTCTCCATTCTTCGCCCTAACTCCTCTTCCGTCCTCCTCATCCTCCAGGACACCTCGGCAACCGCCTCTCGCCCGTTCCCCGCCGTCGGAGCTCTGTCGTCGACGTCGTTCCGAGGCCGCCGCCGCTTTTTCGTCGCAACCGTCGTCTTCGCGTCGTCGCGAGCCGCCAGTGAGAACCCCCTTCGTTTTCCCGTTCCATTCCGCCCCTCCGTGTGGTCGCCGCCGCGCCGGGTGGTCGCCGCCGGTGACCATCGGGTTGCGTGCGCGCCGCCGCCTCCTGCTCGGGATGGCTGGCTTCGGCCGCCGCTCCCCGGGGCTGTCCGATCTGCCGGGTGGCAGATCGGGGCTGCCTGCTCGCTCGCCCGCGTGGTTGCCCGCGGTGGCGCCACGTGGTGCGCCCGCCTCTGTGCGCCACCTCTCCCTCCGGTGACGTCTTTAATTCGGTTTAATGCGCAATAAATCGCCTATTAATTATATTTACACTAAAAATAGCAGTAAAACTTTAATAAATCATAACTAATTCATACGAACTCCAATTAAGTCCATTCAAATTTCATTAAATCCATAAAAATGCCAAGAATCCATTAAAAATACTTTCATCCCATGTTTGATTGCCCCATGTACTGTTTTTAATTGTTTATGCATTGTTTGTTGTAGAATCCGACGCCGGTAATTCTGCTGCGTATTTCAAGATCGTAGCAGAGTACCTTGAGCCGGAGCAAGGCAAGTCGTACTGTTACTTTGATCACTTTATACCTATTTTTCGCTAAATTGTTTTGTTTATTCAAATAAACTGCATTATTTTAATATTTCATGTGGGTGGTTATTACCTATGCAATGTTAGGACTTAGCCATAGTTTTGAAACCTGAACCCTTGTCACCTGGGTAATAATGTGATTACATTACAGTTCTTAGGATGCTTAGCCATGCTTAGCAACCTAGCTCATATGGGAATTAAATATTATTTCTTTTATATGATTCGACTCCATGTCGAAAAAATGTAACTTTGGATAGGCTGATGTTAAATTATTAAAACTTGACCTAAATGGTGGGCTGTGGGTGTATGGTTTCTTCTCCCTCTCCTAGGCACCGAAGAAGAGGGTGAGCGGGATGGAGTTGGGTCAGCCCGAGGTAGGGTTGATCGGCTACCGGATTCACCGTGGCGCAAGGGGGTAGCCTGGCCAATATGGCGTGCCCTGTCGGCAGGTGCAACCTCAGCGTGGTGTGGATGGTTAGGGAGGAGTTTTGTGAACGGTCCTGTCACAGCCTCTCACGGGACATCGTGGTGATGTACTGGCACACGGAAACGTGTGTGGGGCTGTGTCTTGTGGGTACAGTTGTACACCTCTGATCAGAGTAAAACTATTCGAATAGCCGTGCCCGCGGTTATGGGCACATTGGCCAAGACTCACCGTGATTAGTCTCACCCTAGATAATTAATCCGGTTTTATCAAACTGGTGTTGTGGAAGGTGTTGAGTCCAGTCGACGTGGTTGAGTTGATCGGGGGTGACCGGTTAGCGTGGTGTAACGCTAGTCGGTGGAGACTGGTGAGTGTGGTGTAACTCTCATCAGTGACGCCTGGTGGTCGTGGTGTAACTTCCATCAGCGCGGCCTGGTCAACGTGGTGTAGCGTTGATCAGGAAAAGCTGGTCAGCGTGGTGTAACGTTGTCCGGTGGTGACTGGTTAACGTGGTGAAACGTTAATCAGTGGAGTCCGGGTAACGTGGTGTAACGATACCCGGAGGTGTCTGGTGAACGTGGTGTAGCGTTCATCAGTGGAGACTGGTTGACGTAGTGTAGCGTCAATCAGTTGGGAATGGTTGGGTCTGGTTAACGTGGTGTAACGTTAATCAGTGGAGAATTAATATGGTGAAATTAATCAACATTTTTACTGTTTGCGAACTACTACTATTTGCAACTGCTTTTATGCAGAACAAACCCTATCCCATCTTTGTACCCTGTGCATATGCATAATTGTGGGTGTGATTTATTGAGTACTGTGGGTGGTACTCAGCCTTGCTCTAATTTCCCCCAGTGTTGGAGAACGCATCAGATGAAGATCATCCTGAGGAATAGACTGGCTCCGCCGTCAAGGTGCCTGTGGGATGGAAGCGGCTGCTGGGCCAGATGTTTATAGACTATCTTTACCTTTTTCCGCTGCATTTATGTAATATACATTTTAGTCTGTTTGTAAGACACTCTGTATGGCAACTTGGTTTGTGTACCATGGCTTTCCTGGCAGGGATTTATTACACATTAATGTTCAGAATTTCGGTGCGAATTTCTGGGCGTTACACGCTGCCTAGCCGCTGTTGTCGACACCGCGCGAGCTGCCTCGCTCGTAGTAGCCATCTTCGCATTCCTCGCCACCGCTAGAACTAGCGCTTCCGACCGCCTACGCTTCCATATCCGCCACACGCACTATCAGGGAGGAGCGACAGCGGTTGCCGGAGCAGTGGGAGGAGGGTGAGGAGTGGTGGGGAGAACACGAGGTGACTAGAGTTGAGACCGAGCGGAGGAGAGGATGAGGAGTAAGCGGTAAGGAGAGGATCGGGAGTAGAGGCCAAAGGGATAGGGCATGATCGATGGAGTGTCGATTTTTATAATGCTTCAGTGTTTTCTACACATGGTTCGCTAGGAGCACCGCCTGGCTACTTTTACATACAGCCCTCTTAAATGACTGCCTGTGAAAATCATAATTTTCTCAAGCGATCCGTTAAAGGATCGCCTGTAAAAATAATCCTATTCCATAGGTGGTCCTCCTAAGACGACCCGATTTTCACAGACGGTCAGTTACCAGGGACCCGGTGCATTTTCACAGGCGTGCTTATTTTTGGCCAATCGTAAAGATAAAAAAAAGGGTGTCGCCAAAAAATATCTTTATAGTAGTTCCCTTAACTGCTCTGGATTTACAAAGTACTATGCAATACTTGCTACTTAACTGTAGGAGCATAAAATTTTCTGCTGTTGAAGTTACTTCTGAGATGAAGATGATGGGTCGTTATAACATCTTTCCATGAGTAGTATATTGCTGCCTACAATCTTCATGTGTGGCATACATTTCAAAATAAAGCCGTTATGTGAAAATAAAGTTTTGTTGTTTGGTTGGAGGCTTGAGACTGAGTAAATATATAAAACATGAAAAATACACTTGTTTGAATTAGATGGTGACAAGTGTTGGTGGTGGAGGAGCAAGGTGGTGAGGCGCAAACCATGCCTGAGTCAGCCGTTCATTTTCGGTGGCCTATGTCAAGCAACTCTCCAAGGAAGCAATCAAACATAATTGTGTGTTGCTTAGGCTCGCTACAGGCCAGGTAGATCTCCACCATGGTAGAAACCAAACACACCCTTACAGCCAGTTGGCGAGCAAGGGTAGCAGGTCCAGACCGTGATGCACAGTCCATATCATTTGTCTTCAGCCTCAGAGGCAGACTTTGTTGTTGCTTCCATCTGACCAACCCATTCAGCAATCAACGGATGCATGCGTTGTCTCTCCAGAATTAGGGTTTTCTCTCCAGAAAAAAAAAGATCAACAAACAAATTTCCAACGGCAAAGTGCGGGGGGTCAAAAACCAATTGACATCACCCACATGCCTAGCAATGGTGAATTTATTGTCCAAAAACATACAAATCAGAATATGTACAACACCATGGAGTAGTATACTTGTCAAGATAAGCAATGAAATTATAGGCTAAAGAAAAAGAGAGAACTGGAAGGCACACTATGGTGAGAGATCAATCAAAGAGATGGAAGTTGTTTGCATAGCTCACTTGTTTGATACGGCAGTAGGATCATTGGCAGCTCAATTGATGAAGGATTTTCTTGGTCTACTCCCTCCGTCCTAAAACATAGCAAGTTTTAGTCCTTGGCACGACTATTAAGGAGAGAGGTAAAAAGATCGGGATGGGTGGAGCGTGGGTCCAGACTAGTTAGGTAATGACGAAGACAAGGGATATCATAGGTAGTTTAACGGTAAATGTGACATTTCACAAGTCCTACTTGTTATATTAGGATAAATTTAAACTGTAAAAGTCAGTTATATGTTGGGAATGAGGTAGCAGTTGTTTGCTTCTTGTTCCTGCGGTTAATGGAGATGAGATAGATATCGATCCATCTTGTGTGATGTTGCCGCCAAAATATTTTGCTCCCGGCTTCCCGTTTTCCCACCAGGAATTTTGTTTGTTGACGCTTATTTTTTTCTGGAGTGAAAACACTAATTCTCTCGGTTAGTTAGCTACTAATCCATTACTTTTGGTTGGGCAACACATGCAGCCATCAGCTGTTGATTGCCGAATGGGTGGTCCAGATGTAAGCAACGGTGAAGTCTGCGTTTTGGGGACAAAGGCAAATGACCCGATCCCATGATCACACACACACAGACTCAAGACACAGGCGTGAGGCATCGCACGTGCCACCACACAACCCAAACCCATCCAATAACGGGCCAGGCTAGCTCGTGCGCGCTGGCTGCTTAAGTTGCACATGCGGCAGTCGTACCCCATTAAGCACTAACCACCATCATTAGTGCTTAATGATTTCTAATTATAAAATAATACATAAATAAGCAAAGTTAAAAGTGAATAAGAACCAGCCATGACTGGGGTGCCGCCCCACTAGAATACCCTAATCCGCTAGGTCTATGCCCATACGAGAATTGCGGTCGTACTCAGGTCATTTCCTGCCTGTTTTCTTGACTCGGTCCTTAACTGACCAGGATTGGCGCTAACCTTTACCAGGAACCACCCATATCAATCCATACCACCCCGATCAAAAATGATTTTGTTTCTTAGTTTTGATTTTCACAATCAGCTTCCGTATGTCTCATGAGCGGCAATTCATGTCCCCACTCACATAAAATGACGATCGTCCCCTACCTGGAACGCTCATCCCCATTGCGACCATTATCATCTATGAAAGATAAACCTAATTAGCAACACTAAGCAATGCCAACAAATGATTTCAACATATAATAAGAATATATGGCGTCAAGGTACAGGGCATCAACTCAATAACGACTTTATACGGAATTTAATATAGCATGCACTTTATTTGTAAATAAAAACCATTTCACAATGAATTACTGGATTTTTAGATTACTGGATTATTTATTTGAATTAAATCAAATAAAGAGTAAAAGCTAATGTGGGCCTTTTTAGATTACTGGATTATTTATTTTTCTAAGGAAAATGAGCTCCTTTCACTGGTGCATGGGACCTACCTGTTAGTGAAGGACTAAAGAGATTAATTAACTCTTAACCAGGTTAATAAAATAAGAGAAAAGGGCGGCCCCCATGTCATAGACTGGGGGTAATTATCTTTCTCTTTTTAAAAAAACGTAAAAAGCACTAGGGGCAGGCCTACACGTTAGTGCCGGGAGGGGATTACCTATCGTCTTCCTCGCCCCGCTCTGCCGCGCCCCAGCGGCGGTGGCAGGCGCCGGCGATGGCCTGGAGCAGCGAGGGAGGGCGGGAGAGAAGCGCCGGGCGGCGGAGGTGGTAGAGGGAGGCGAGGCTCACCGGGGCGCGCGGGGAAGCGGCGCGCCAAGCGTGGTCGGCCTGGGGCGGTTCCGCAGCGGCGGGCATCGTCGATGTCCTTCCTTGCTTAGGACCGGGGCGATGTAGAGGAGGGGGGGGGGGGGGGGCTCTGTGAAGTCTGGGGGGGGGGATAATGGAGTGGCAGTGGCGACGGTACACGCGTGGCTGGGGGGCATAGCGCGCGTGCGTATTGGGGAAGAGGAGGAGGCCGAGGATGCGTATGGGGCGACAGAGCTGCTCTTTGCAACGAGTGTGGCAGAGGCGGGTACGGGGAGGGCTATGGACCGGTAGTCCAAAGCGGGCGTCAACAAGGTAGCGGCCTGCGTCCACTGGTTCGAGGGTGGTGGCGAGGCGCATCGGTTGGCAGGTGACTGGCGCAGGGCACCACAAGATAGGGTTGTTTCAAGATTCGTGCTAGCTAAGGTGTAGGGCACCACAAGATAGGGTTGTTTCAAGATTCGTGTTAGCTAAGGTGTTAAGATTCGAGAGGGGATGCTATGCATCCTAAATGGCACTGGTGACCCTCTCCCTCACCTCTCTCCCTCAGAGCTCTCTCCCTCACCTCTCCTAGTCAGTCCCACTCCACGACAACAATGACTAGCTAGGGTTGCCAAATCCTCCACCGCCGCCGCCGCCGCCGCCCATCGTCGACGATGCTGTGCACTGTGGCCAACGCCAGCAAGTGTAAGGTGGCTCGCGCAGCCGCCTGGTCCACGCCGACTTTGGCCTCCCATCCGTCCGCGATCAACATCGACCACCCCGGCGGCCTCGTCAAGCCGCGCATCTTTGAGGGTTGGACGCTGCTGCGGCAGGCGCCTCACCTCTCCACCAGCTGCAACAGGGGTGCTGCCACCTCGTCAGCCAACGTGGTCGCAGCTGCGGCGAACGGCCTGCACTTTTGGGCCATGCCCACGCCCACTGCTTGGGGGCGCGGTCACGGCAAGATCGGGGTCGGGGTCCGTGGCGAGCTTCTGCCCGCTTTCATGACCCATGCCGGCACTCCAAAGATGAGAAATTTGTCATCTTTCACCAGCGGTGGGGGCAAGGGCACCTCGTCGGTGCACTCCCCCAAGCTTCACGAAGCGCGCAGCGCCGCCGACAACGCGGAGACCAAGACCACGACCGCCACCGCCGCCGCCGACATGAAGCATCGAACCCTCATGGCATCCCTGCGTCGTCTCACCGTGGCCGCCGCCCACATGAGCGTGCTAGCCATGGAATGGATTCTACGCTAGCTGTGATCTCCGAAGATGTCCCTGCAGCGTCTCGCCGTGGCGGTCGCCCAGATGTGCGCGCTGGCCATGGACATGGAGTGGCTCGTGAGGCTGCTGTTGGGACTGAAGATGTCCTCGGAGCGCCTCACCGTCGAGGCCGCCTGGAAGAGGCTTTTCAAGGTGTGGTTCAGCGACGGCATGATCATGGGCCCGCGCCCGCCCTTCGGCTCCGCGAACCACTTTAGAGAATGCAATATATGCCTATGTATGTATACACACATACATACATACATACATACATACATATGTATATATATATGTAGATTTTCTTTCGAAGGTTTTTTTAAAATACTCCAATCTTTGGCGCTAGTACAAAACCGATACGATTGACGGCAAGCTAGAGGCCCTCTCTGCTTTCTGGGAATTGAGGAACAAATGGCCACGAAGTTGCCAACCTTGAAAAAAGTCATATTCACAAGATAGGGTTGTTTCAAGATTCGTGCTAGCTAAGGTGTCAAGATTCGAGAAGGGATGCTATGCATCCTAAATGGCACTGGTGACCCTCTCCCTTACCTCTCTCCCTCAGAGCTCTCTCCCTCACCTATCCTAGTCAATCCCACTCCGCGACAACAATGACAAGCTAGGGTTGCCAAATCCTTCACCGCCGCCACCGCTGCCGCCCATTGTTGACAATGCTGCGCACTGTGGCCAACGCCGGCAAGTGGAAGGTGGCTCGCGCGGCTGCCTGGTTGTTAACACCAAAATTTGGTACGTTTCGTTATCATGTTCGGTTAAGGAAAGAGGTTATATCAGCCGATGGAAGCTAATCCAGAAGAAGCCGAATTCAGGAAGGAATCGTGAAGACCACAGCATGGCAGTTAATTAGTTTATCTATAAATTAGGTAGTTTTAATGATTTTTAGGAAAACCTGATCTCGTGTCCAATCAGAGCTTGTTAATTTTTCTTTTATGGTTAGGAAACTCCTGTTTCGTATCCGATCAGGACTGTATCAACTCGGGGTATAAATACGTATGCCTGGGAACCATGTAAACTATCACATAGATCAATACATCTTTGGCGCATCGCCACCCTTTTCGACGGGTTCTTGCTTCTCGAGCCGGGCTGCATCGGTTAGGTCCGAACTCCTACGAGAGGGTAAGTCTCGTTACCCCGACTATCGTATCGGCTAAGACTTCCTCGGTCAGGTCCGATATTTTAGTCGGTCTACGGTAGTCGGCTTACCACGATATATCTGTTCTGTCTACGGCTGTATCAGTTAGGTTTGATCTCATAGTCCGAGTAGATATATCACATAACGCGTGCATAGATTTATCGGCTTACTGGGTGTAATTTATCGTCAGTTTGTGCTGCATCGGTTAGGTCCGACCTACTAAACTACCAGCGATAAATTATTCCTGCTAGGTCGATAGATTTTATGCAAGCGTCTTATCGGGATGTATAACCGATAAGTTATCTTTCACTAGATAAAGCTGACTACATTGTCGATTATTATTCTGCTTATCTACTCTATCATCGGCTTCTAGCCGATGTCCAAGTGTTTTTTCGGCAGTCGGCTGGCTTATTATTTGCTTATATCATCATCGGTTTCTAGCTGATGTACAAGTACTATCGGCAATCGGCTGGAGGAAGTCTGTATTGGCTGGTTGGCCGATTAGATCAGTGAGCTAATATTTTCTATCTCCTTGTCAATTGCGGGGTCAAATTGACTGGCATGCCTACGATCTCAAATTTAGGACCTGCACTGTAGCTAAGCAGATCTCCTAGACCTTCGCGTGTCTAGTGCACCGAACCAGATCATCAACTCGTATTCAGCATTGATTGGTGATTTTCAGTGTCAACACTGGTCCACGCCGACTTTGGCCACCCGTCCATCCGCGATCAACGTCGACCACCCCGGCAGCCTCGTCAAGCCACGCATCTTCAAGGGCTGGAAGCTGCTGCGGCAGGCGCCTCCCCTCTCCACCGGCTGCAACAGGGGCGCTACCACCCCGTCGGCTAGCGTGGTTGCAGTTGCGGCGAACGGCATGCCCTTCCGAGCCATGCCCACGCCCTCCGCTTGGGGGCACGGTCACGGCAAGATCGGGGTCAGGGTCTGTGGCGAGCCTGTGCGCGCTTTCATGACCCATGCCGGCACTCCAAAGATGAGAAATTTGTCATCTTTCGCCAGCGGTGGAGCCAAGGGCACCTTGTCACTGCAATCCCCCAAGCCTCACAAAGCTTGCAGCGCCACCGACAACGCGGAGACCAAGACCACGACCACCACCGCCACCGCCGACATGAAGCATCGAACCCTCATGGCATCCCTGCATCGTCCCACCGTGGCCGCCACCCACATGAGCGCGCTAGCCATGGAATGGATTCTGCGCCAGCTGCGGTCTCCGAAGATGTCCCTGCAACGTCTCGCCATGGCGGCCGCCTAGATGTGCGCGCTGGCCATGGACATGGAGTGGCTCGTGAGGCTGCTGTTGGGACTGAAGATGTCCCCGGAGCGCCTCGCCGTCGAGGCCGCCTGGAAGAGGCTTCTCAAGGTGTGGTTTGGTGACGGCACGATCATGGGCCCGCGTCCGCCCTCCGGCTCCACGAACCACTTTAGATAATGCATATATGCCTATATATATATATATATATATATATATATATATATATATATATATATATATATATATATATATGTATGTACGGATACATACATACATATATACATACATACATATGTATCTATACATACATATACATACATACATGTATACATACATACATACATATACATACACACACACACACACACACACACACACATATATATATATATATATATATATATATATATATATATATATATATATATATATATTTGTAGATTTTTTTCGAAGGTTTTTTTAAAATACTCCAATCTTTGGTGCTAGTACAAAACCGATGCGATCGACGGCAAGCTAGAGGCCCTCTCTGCTTTCTGGAAATTGAGGAACAAATGGCACGAAGCCTGCCAACCTTGAAAAAAAAATCATATTCACAAGATAGGGTTGTTTCAAGATTCATGCTAGCTAAGGTGTTAAGATTCGAGAAGGGATGCTATGCATCCTAAATGGCACTGGGTGACCCTCTCCCTCAGAGCCCTCTCCCTCACCTCTCTCCTAGTTAGTCCCACTACACGACAACAACGACTAGCTAGGGTTGCCAAATCCTCCACTGCCGCCGCTACCGCCCATCGTCGATGAGGCTGCGCACTGTGGCCAACTCCGGCAAGTGGAAGGTGGCTCGCGTGGCCGCCTGGTCCACACCGACTTTGGCCGCCCGTCCGTCCGCGATCAACGTCGACCACCCCGGCGGCCTCGTCAAGCCACACATCTCCGAGGGCTGGACGCTGCTGCGGTAGGTGCTCCCCTCTCCAGGCTGCAACAGGGGCGCTACCACCTCGTCGGCCAGCGTGGTCGCAGCTGCGGCGAACGGCCTGCCTTTGTGGGCCATGCCCACGCCCACCGCTTGGGGGGTGCGGTCACGGCAAGATCGGGGTCCTTGCAATATCTCGCCGTGGCGGCCGCCTAGATGCGCGCGCTGGCCATTGACATGGAGTGGCTCGTGAGGCTGCTGTTGGGACTTAAGACGTCCCCGAAGCGCCTCGCCGTCGAGGCTGCCTGGAAGAGGCTTCCTAAGGTGTGGTTTGGCGATGGCACTATCATGGGCCTGCATCCGCCCTCTGGCTCCACGACGAACGGCGAGCCCATCTTTGACGACCTCGCCGGAGCTGAATCAGTAGGCGCTGATGCCCACGTGGTGCTGAAGGCACTAGACAAGCTCGTCGACAAAATGGAGAAGATTTCTCGAGATGATAGATATTTGTGTTTTGCTCCTTTTGTTGTACTGCTAGTCCTACTTCCTCTTGAGGTTTTGTCAATTCTATCACACATGCGGGGATTGGAACGTGAAGCAACTTAAGAGTTACCATGTGAGCACCGGTAGAAGTCAGTCTTCGAGCCGTTCTTCTCTCTTTTGCCAGATGATCTTGCATTTGTAGATTGGGATGTCAATCGGGGCGTCCAAAATTATTGAGATCGTCCGGAGCAAGGGGAATCTGACATGGGAGGAGGTGTTTCTCAAGGCCTACAACGAGCTCACCGGGGAAGAGACCAAGCTATGGGTACAGGAGTGGATACGGGAGCAGCGGACGACAAGACGCAGGCTCTGGAGGACATGCTGATGCTACAGCTGCAGGACCCCTTCCTGTTCTAGAGGTTGTCCACTACAGCATAAAACTTCCTGATTTTTAATTACTTGCTACTTAATTAGCTATTTTCTGAAGCTTTTTGAGTCTGTTAGATGGCCGAATAATGTTGGTAGTTTTGGGAGTCCTTGTGTTTTTGCTTCCAGTGTAGTTGAAGAGTGTACTCCTTGTGTTTTTGTCCTCCGTTTTATCAGAGTTAGTGGAACAGTAAGTTGGATATTTGTGAAAGTGGAGTAAACTCACGCAATGAATTTAGCATTTGATTGGTTACTATTTCATTGGTGGAACTGAGCTGGCGGATTTAGAGGCACTGCCAACTTAAAAAGAGCTATTGCGTAGCTGAGAATGCCAAGATCAGGTGTTGGGTGATTTCCTAGGTAGTTCGGTTTTCTTTTGCTTGGTCTTATAGTTGCCGTTCTTGTTATCTCAAATCCCTGGTGTCTGATCCTTGTGGATAGATGTTGATGTGACTTGGTTGAAGGTTTTGGTGGATAATTTTGCTGCTTATGATGGTGTCTATCGTGTTTGAAAGAGTTTATGGTCAGCTTATTATTTTTTTTTTTGTGAGCACGCTTCCTAAAACGTTAATCGACACTTTTTTGCTCATGCATGAATTAGATTGATAATCCAAAGGGATATATATACATAAGGAGGTCTAAGCCTTTCCATAGGTGATATGCTAGCTTGGAGCAGGAGAGTGCGCATAATGTTGTTCGGTGTGCGGATGGTACCTTCGGCTTTACCGTTTTGCTATGAAGTATAGGGACAGGACATGCGAAGGTGCCTGTCCGGGCCTCCGCGGCGACTATGACATATCGGTATTGCCGCCGCGTCATAGACCCTCACACGGGCAGACGCCTCGCCGATCTTGACCTTGGTGTCGATGAGCCACACCGATCAGTGTTAAGCGCCCAGCCGTGTTCATCGGGCATGCTCTCATTTGGTCGGGCTTGCGCCATGGCTCTCGCATTCAGTGATTTTTGTGCCCGGTCCGCTCATGGCGGTGCGCCGTGCATGACGCTACATTTATCCTATGGTGACTGCCGGCCATGCAAGAGAATGACACGTGGAAGTAGGTGTCACGTCGTTTGAACGCAACGTGGGAGCTCAAGGCCGAATGTTTTCCAAGACAACGTGTGAAAGAAATTTTTTTACATGCATGGTTGTCAGGGAGATGATCAAACAGAATTCTACTATCACGGTTTGGGACATTGAACACGGGAACATGGCGTAGATTGTATTTGAAGTAAGTAGGACCTCGTCGGCGCGACGGAGTACGGCACCGGTGAGACATGGCTTTGAGAAACAACGGAACAAGAATATCAATCTAATGCCTAAAACAACTAACCTTGTCTCAACTTTATATACAGCTAGAGCCCAGACAATAGACAGAATCCTTAAAAAACTTTAGTTTATCTGTAAGCATTTGACAAAGCCAATCCTGGAACGTATAGTAGTTGTCCTGCTTGTTGCCTCCCGATGGCTTGCGTTTCTGGCGATTGTATCACAGACCCCACATGACATCTCTCCCTTGGAGAAGCAGCTTGTCATCGAGCTAGAAATCGAGAAATTGCGATAGGAACTTGTCCAGGGGAACCCAAGAAGCTTCTACCAATGGCAATCCTATCCATTGAACCAACAACTCCTACTCCTAATGGCCTTACGCCAGGCGGCTCTGCAACACCTCACCCGCTGAGGGCTTGTTTGGCAACTTCCCTAGGGAGATTCACCCACATAGGGCTTGTTTGGTTGGCCCGTGAACGACCGGGGTTGGGCCACAATCCCCGTGGATCTGCCCGGTGAGGATTGAATCTCGGCCCATAGGGAAATGCACATTCGGTTAAGCCTTGCATGGATTGAATTCAGGTCTACCCCAGCCTTTCCTCCTCAGTTCGGCCCAGGAAAAAATAATCGACCCAAGAGGTGTGGAAAATATCCTCGCCACGAGACACGAGGTAGGACGCGACACTGCGGCTGCTACAACGTCAGTGTGACTCGGAGGTGACGGCGACGACGACAGCGACGCAACGCTCTCCCCTCCGGTGGCCACCTGCTCGTCAGTAAGTTCCTTTCTTCCTTCCCTCTCCTCTCCGGTGTCCTAGGGTTAGGGTTTCTTGACGCCTCAAACTCCAGAAGATCCAGCATGATGCAACTTTCGAAAAAGTTTTTATCGGTTTCGGATTTTGGTTTCTGATTTTTATTCCAAATTTTTGAGGATGTTACAGAACGCAAGGTGATAAAGCGTAGGAATAGGGGGAAAAACTAGGAATAGTATAGGATTGCACATAGAAATTAGAGGAATGGAAAACATAGGAATTTTATAGGATAGGTTGTTTGGAACACATGGTTGTCTTCAACACAAGATTTAGCCTCCATCCTTTGCTAGCTAGTGAAAAAAGAGAGGTTGGAGTGGATGTTTGAAATTCCTAAATTTTTATAAGAATGTTACAGTATCCCTCCATAATTCCTTTAAGCAATTCTTGCTACCAAACGTGTGAACAGTGGCAAATCCATAGGATCCTGAATCCTACAAAAATTCCAAAGCCACAGTTCACATTTGTGGATTCACTCACTATCTTAGGCAAGTTGTTGCAAAGCAACTTGCGAAATGGAGAGAGGTGTGAGCTTCTTTCCGATCAACTAAAACCTGGCACACTAGTGTTTTGCAAACAAACATTTAAGCAAAAGGCTGATTTCGTAAACAAAATCTTGGTCTCCTTGTCTAGCCACTCATGTCATCTCTCCCGTGGCTTGCAGAGTACGAAAGTACTCACCCTTGCTCTCTATATAATATATTAGGGTTTGAAGAAGAAGAAGCTGATCTGACCGTCGAGGAGTATCTCTAGGAAATGGTAGACTTTGAAGATTTTTAGAGTTTTAGGCCCTGTTAAAAACCACGCCCATGGAACAAGATAGATACTTAGGTGCTTAGCTTAGTGCTCGCTTAGTCATTTCCGCTGTTAGCTTCTGCTCTATTGTTTTCGCTTCTCGCTGTTATCTTTTGTGTTGTATCATTGCTCATCTCGAGTCTGTCCATAATAGCAACTTTTGTAAGGATTACTCCAGTGTTGTAATAATAAACTCTGGTATATATCATCGATGTTTCTATGTGTACCAGCTTAAGTATCCTAGGACTGATACATATAACACAGGTATAGGTGTGGCTTCCGGGCCTGTGAGGCTTGGGACGCCACGGGTTTTGCATTAGGTTTATTTAATTTAATATATGGTGTGCGTCTGTCCTTTTTTCAACACAGGATTTAGCCAAAATCCTTTGCTAGCTAGTGAAAAAAGAGAGGTTGGAGTGGATGTTTGAAATTCTTGATTTTATGGGAATGCTACATTATCCCTCTATAATTCCTTTGAGCAATTCTTACTACCAAACGTGTAAACAATATCGATAGGATCTTAAGGCTGTGTTCGGCTGGGCTTATTTCCCCAGCTTCTTTTTTTTGTTTCCGTGCGTACGCTTCCCAAAACGATAAACGGTGTGTTTTTTATAAAAATTTTCTATATGAAAGTAGCTCTAAAAAAGCAAATAGATCCATTTTTTAACTTTTTAATAGTAAATACTTAATTAATCACGTGTTAATAACGTTCTTCGTTTTACGTGCGGCTTATTTAAGCCGCTCAATAACCACTAAAGAACACCACTTAAATCCTACGAAAATCCCAAGGCTGTAGTTCACATACTACTCGTAGCTAGTACTACAACAGTAGTAAGTAGCACGGTGCATCGTGACAGACCGTGATAGTGATCTTGTTGTTCGTGGAGCTCGATCGAAAGGATAAGAGCAGAAAGTGGTGCATGCAGGCTGCAAAGATTTTGCCGTTGAGCGTGTCCTCTCTTGATGCTCCCAGCTGGAGTAGTCTGCAAAAGCTTTGTGTGCTACAGGAGTCTAGCAGTAAGCGAATAAAACCCCTTCAGATGGGACTTGACAGTAGTTCAGAAAAACAAGGCACCACTACTCATAGAGTCCTTCGAAACTTCATGTGTGAGAAAAAAAATAATTAGTGTACAAATATTTGGACGGTATTCTTTTTCTCTATAGTGCTCAGTACTACTTCTATACGGTAGAAAATAACTTTAGGGTACTAATTAATTTTTTAAACTTAAATATTTGGACGGTATTCTTTCTCTAGTGCTTAATACTCCTCCTGATAAATATTAATTAGTACCCTAAAGTTATTTTTCACCGTATAGAAGTAGTACTAAGCACTATAGAGAAAGAATACCGTCCAAATATTTGTACACTAAGGATTTTGTACAGTACTAGACTTTTTATTTTAAGACGGAGGAAGTACTTAAGTACCTTTATAAATCCAAAACTAGCCGGAATGATGAAACAAACCCCATAAATTAAGTTGTAAAATTTAAAATTATCTATGGCCTACAAAATGTAGCTCAAATTGGCAGTCCCTTTGGCCTACACGAGCTCTTGTCCTCCAGGACTCTTTTGAAGCTTAGCAATTACACAGGCTAGTACGCGGATAAATATGAAATTAGAGGTTGTTCTTTGTGGATGATGGTAGTATGTATTTAATGGACAAAGAGCTCATGTGGATGAATAAAAATACCATAAAATTGAAAGTTTGTAAAATTGAAATTTTTTCTTAAAAAAGTTATGTAAATCAATGTTGTTGATGTAGAAAGTTGTTGGAGAAAACATATTTTAAAAAGCGTTGTGCAAATAATCAGGATATATAATTTCTTTGCCTATTACCTATAGTACCTTATGTGTGTCTGCTTTTCTTATCGCTGTGTTGGTTGAGCCAATAAAATAAATCTTTTTTTTTGGTTCCTAATATGAACAAACTGACCTTTTTATTTTCCTTTAACAAATTGAGCCTTTTTTTTCAAAAAAAAAACTTTCGGATGAACAAATTGAGCCTTTTTTTCAAAAAAAAACTTTCGGATGAACAAATTGAGCTTTTTTTTAACTTCGACATGAACAAATTGAGACTTTTTTTTAATTCTGACATGAACAAATTGAGCCTTTTTTTTAACTTTGACATGAGCAAATTGAGCCTTTTTTTTTTACTTTGGGCTGAACAAACTGAGCTTTTTTTTAACTTTGGGCTGAACAAACTAAGCTTATTGTACCCTTAGATGAACAAAAGCACTTAAACAAGAAAAAGAAAACAAGAACATGACAACCTTGTGTAGCCCCCAACTCACTATTCAATGGAAACATAGTGAGTTTGAGATAAAGGTTTTTATCCATTTCCTTATCATGCAAGATAACATGATACCAAGTTCTACTCTATCTTTAATTATATGGGCTGGTCCACCCCCTATTTAGGTGGTCGTATTTGTCTCCTATAACAGTACCCGGGACACATGTCCTCTACACATATAGACTCTTTTTTTACTTTCCGAGTATTTAATTTCCAATTCATCCATGCTTTTATGCTATTGGGTTTCTAGACTGAATTTATGCTGCTAAATTCTTGCAGGGTTAGTTTAGTTTACTTTCGATCTCATCCATCGGAGCTTCTGATTGGGCCTTTCTACCAGACCGAGAGTGTCGATCAGAACTTCCGGTCACAACTATCGGAACTTTTGACCAAAACTTAGCAACTAGGACCATTTTCCTATGTGAATGCAATGCTTTGTGTCTCTCTCTAAGGATCAAGGAAAACTTATGGATCACTTGGACTCAAACATCGATCCTTTGCGAGAACCTCTCTTAATAGTATGGTTTTCCTATGACTCAAATTGAAAAGCAAAAAATAAATTAAAGTCATGGGCATGTGGAGGGCAGGTATCGAACTCACAGCGTCAGTAGCACACACTGTGCAGTAGACATCTTTTTATTAGTATATATAGATTTTGTATAAGTTACATTATAGTTACAATATAGTTACCGTGAAAAATTATACCATAGTTATATTTGAAACTTGTGGCAATTTTAGATAGTCTTAGGCGATAATATTTGATCAAAGGTTTGAAAGCTTTAAATATCAACCCAAATAAGTTACGATAAAAAAGAGAAAATCCACTCTATGCCTCCGTGTTTGTTCCAGTTCAATGATTTGCAATTGATATTGTCCATTTCTATAATATGCCACCGAGCTCATCGATTGTTCTACAATATGTTATTGGACCACATATGTTTTTTCAAAAACATCCAAAATGCCTTTATAGACATACAAGGTTAACAATTGATTTATCATATTACAAGTTTTAAATAAATATGAAAATTTTTGTGTAGCCTCCTTATACAACATGGAAATTTGTATATAAGTTTCAAGATTTTTGCATTACTAATTTTTATAAAATATAATGTACCTGTTATATGCTACATAGAATATTTTTTGTTATTGTTTTTAATGCAAATCATCTGTATGCTCCACAAGATATTTTTTGTACTATTATCTTTTGTGTAAGCAATTCCTCTCTCATACGCCACACAAAAATAACTTTTCAAAAACATAAAAGAAGCAAAAAATGTTAAAAGATATACATAAACGTGTGTGTCATGCAAGGAGACTAAAAAAATTTCATAATTTTTTAAAACTTCTTTTGGTGTCAATTAATTATCAACCATCATATGTATGTAAGGGTATTTTAGGTATTTTTGAAAAATTACCTGGCCAATGACATACTGTAGATACCAATGATGAACTCAGTGATAGGATAAAGCCATGTTATTAGGACCGGACCGAACCAACGGTCGAACCAAAAAAACCGAAACCGGAGACTAGAACGGCTCGGTTCACTTAAAAGGCCACCTTTGCAATCGAACCGTTAAAAACCATTGAACCGGTCGGTTTTTTACAAAATCATTGAACTGGCCGGTTTTATTGAAACCGGCCGGTTTTTGCTTGTGGATCTTGTTATCCCTATTTTTTTTGGATCACATAAGTAAGGTATGGGTAAAATTGTAAATGTTTAGTTTTTAGGGTTGGCTGTGCTCTGCCTCGGCTAAATCGATCCCCAAACAGATCGGCGGCGGCGACGCAGGCGCACGGCGGAGGCGGAGGAGGAGGCGCAGGCGCACGGCGGCGGCGGCGCCGGCGCCCCATGGCGTCGAAGCAGATGGAGGAGATCCAGCGGAAGCTGGCCGTGCTGGCCTACCCGCGGGCCAACGCCCCCGCGCAGTCCCTCCTCTTCGCCGGCGTCGAGCGCTACCGCCTCCTCGAGTGGCTGTTCTTCCGGTACGCGGCCATACCCACCCCACCCGCGCCATATTCCCCATTTTCGCTTCTCCTACCTTTTATCTTCAAGGCGTGCAGAGTCCCGATCTTCTGGTAGATTTGGTCCGCGTTTCCTTTTTACAGTCTGAACTCGAAATTGAGGGTTTCGTTTTTCTCTTGTTTCGGAGGCTCCTAGGCGACAGATCGCCAGACGGCGGCGCCCCATGGCGTCGAAGCAGACGGAGGAGATCCAGCGAAAGCTGGCCGTGCTGGCCTACCTGCGGGCCAACGCCCCCGCGCAGTCCCTCCTCTTCGCCGGCGTCGAGCGCTACCGCCTCCTCGAGTGGCTGTTCTTCCGGTACGCGGCCATACCCACCCCACCCGCGCCACATTCCCCATTTTCGCTTCTCCTACCTTTTATCTGCAAGGCGTGCAGAGTCCCGATCTTCTGGTAGATTTGGTCCGCGTTTCCTTTTTACAGTCTGAACTCGAAATTGAGGGTTTCGTTTTTCTCTTGTTTCGGAGGCTCCTAGGCGACAGATCGCCAGACGGCGGCGCCCCATGGCGTCGAAGCAGACGGAGGAGATCCAGCGAAAGCTGGCCGTGCTGGCCTACCTGCGGGCCAACACCCCCGCGCAGTCCCTCCTCTTCGCCGGCGTCGAGCGCTACCGCCTCCTCGAGTGGCTGTTCTTCCGGTACGCGGCCATACCCACCCCACCCGCGCCACATTCCCCATTTTCGCTTCTCCTACCTTTTATCTGCAAGGCGTGCAGAGTCCCGATCTTCTGGTAGATTTGGTCCGCGTTTCCTTTTTACAGTCTGAACTCGAAATTGAGGGTTTCGTTTTTCTCTTGTTTCGGAGGCTCAATTCACGCAGCAGAACTGGCAGGGGGATAGCCTCGACCGCGACGAGGAGAACAGCAGGATCCAACGTAAGGCTTTATTTTCACACATTTCGCTACTGCACGATTGATGGTTGCTATTACCTGGGATCAAGTGCTGTGCTGACAGTGGAATGCTCGGGACTCTGCAGACCTGGCCGAGATTGCGAATTTCCTTGGTATAACGCCTTCGGTCGACACCGAGGCAATTCAGGTTAGAGAAATGGGTTGGCTTCATGGGGACAATAACTTTTTTGAGTGCAGCTGCTGTGATTATATAATTAAAATACTCCAATCTTTGATACTAGTACAAAACCAAATAAACCTTTAGAAGATCATGTAATTTTTGAAATGTTTTTATCGGTTCTAGATTTTTGTTTCCGATTTTTACTCCAAAATTCGAGGATTTTCTTGGTCTACTCCCTCTGTCGTAAAACATAGCAAGTTTTAGTCCTTGGCACGGCTATTAAGGAGAGAGGTAAAAAGATCGGGATGGGTGGAGCGTGGGTCCAGACTATATAGGTAATGATGAAGACAAGGGATATCATAGGTAGTTTAATGGTAAATGTGACATTTCACAAGTACTACTTGTTATATTAGAATAAATTTGAACTCTAAAAGTCAGTTATATTTTGGGAACGAGGTAGCAGTTGTTTGCTTCATGTTCCTGCGGCTAATGGAGATGAGATAGATATCGATCCATCTTGTGTGATGTTGCCGCCAAAACATTTTGCTCCTGGCTTCCTATTTTCCCACTAGGAATTTTGTTTGTTGATGCTTATTTTTTTTCTGGGGAGAAAACCCTAATTCTCTTGGTTAGTTAGCTACTAATCCATTACTTTAGTTGGGCAACACATGCAGCCATCAACTGTTGATTGCCGAATGGGTGGTCCAGATGTAAGCAACGGTTAAGTCTGCATTTTGGGGACAAAGGCAAATGACCCGATTTCATGATCACACACATACAGACTTAAGACACAGGCGTGAGGCATCGCACGTGCCACCACACAACCCAAACCCATCCAATAACGGGCCAGGCTAGCTCGCACTGGCTGCTTAAGTTGCACATCGGCAGTCGTACCCCATTAAGCACTAACCACCATCATTAGTGCTTAATGATTTCTAATTATAAAATAATACATAAATAAGCAAAGTTAAAAGTGAATAAGAACCAGCCATGACTGGGGTGTCGCCCCACTAGAATACCATAATCCGCTAGGTCTGCCTATACGAGAATTACGACCGTACTCAGGTCGTTTCGTGCCTATTTTTTTTTGACTCGGTCCTTAACTGACTAGGGTTTGCACTAACCTTTACCAGGAACCACCCATATCAATCCATGCTGCCTCGATCAAAAATGGTTTTGTTTCTTAGTTTTGATTTTCGCAATCAGTTTCCGTATGTCTCGTGAGTGGCAATTCATGTCCCCACTCACATAAAATGACGGTCGCCCCCTACCCGGAACGCTCATCCCCGTTGCAACCATTATCATATGTGAGAGAGAAACCTAATTAGCAATACTAAGCAGTGTCAATAAATGACTTCAACATATAATAAGAATATATGGCGTCAAGGTGTAGGGCATCAACTCAATAATGGCTTTAAACGGAATTTAATATAGCATGCACTTTATTTGTAAATAAAAACTATTTTGCATTAGGTTCAACATACTCAAGGAAGGGGGTGTGGTGAATTGCCTTGCTCGGCTAGACAACTTCCTCCTCTGTGTCAAGGGGCTCGTCGTCGCAAATGTAGCCTAGTCAAAACGAGCGGAAAGTTAAACTCGTGTCCAAACACAAATAAATAAAGAATAAATACAAAAAATGGAAAAAATACCAAACCAGTGCCATTTGATAGATCTTGATTTAAGATGAATTTTGGTGAAAGTTTCACTCGATTTGGACTTAGGATGCAAAAGTTATGGACTTTTAAAGATTCAAATTTGAATTAAATCAAATAAAGTGTAAAACCTACTGTGGGCCTTTTTAGATTACTGGGTTATTTATTTTTCTAAGGAAAATAAGCTCCTTTCACTGGTGCATGGGACCTACCTGTCAGTGAAGGACTAAGGAGATTAATTAACTCTTAACCAAGTGAAGGACTAAGGAGATTAATTAACTCTTAACCAGGTTAATAAAATAAGAGAAAAGGATAGGCCCTCATGTCATAGAGTGGGGGTAATTATCTCACTTTTTTAAAAAACCTAAAAGACACTAGGGGCGGGCCTACACGTCAATGCTAGGAGGGGATTACTCGTCGTCTTCCTCGCCCCGCTCTGCCTGGCGCGGTAGAGCGGGATCCCAGTAGCGGTGGCGGGCGTCGGTGACGGCCTGGAGCGGTGTGGGAGGGTAGGGGAGTGGCGCCGGGCGGTGGTAGAGGGAGGCGAGGCTCACCGGGACGCTGGGAAGCGGTGCGCAAGTGTGGTTGGCCGGGGGCGGTTCAGCGGCGACGGGCGTCGTCGATGTCCTTTCTTGCTCGGGACCGCAGCGATGTAGAGGAGGAAAGGGGATTTGGGGATGGGGGCTCTGTGAAGTCGAGGGGGGGGGGATAAATAGGGGAGTGGCTCCCTTCTTCTACTGGTACAGCAGCGGGCGCCAGGGAGCAGCAGTGGCGACGGAACATGCGTGGCTGGGGAGCGCAGCGCGCATGCTTATTGGGGGCTGAGTCCGCGCATGGGGCGACGGAGCTGTTCTTTGCAGCGAGTGTGGCAGAGGCGGGTACGGGGAGGGCTTTGGACCGGTGGTCCGAAGCGGGCATCGACGCGGTGGTGGCCTGCGTGCACTGGTCCGAGGGCGGCGGTGAGGCGCATCGGTTGGCAGGCGGCTAGCGCAGGGCACTGCAGTGTCTAGCTGTGCATGGTGGCGGAGGGGCGGCGAGGGGAGGACGGTCGGTACCACGGCGGGGCAATTGGGGAGGGGAGGACACACATGGGCGGTGGCACAGACGCGGCAGGCGGTGGCGGTCTGTGATCCGGCGGGCGCAGCACGGGGCCAGTATGGCTTAGGTCCGAGCGGATCTTTGCCGCGACGGCGTACTCCGTGCAAGCGAGAGAGAGGGAGCGCACGAGAGTAACAGAGAGAGAGAGCAAGAAGGGAGATGGTCACGCGGTCGGGGGCGCGCGGGCGGCCGTCGAGCTGCGGCCCGACTAACGGGTGGGGCCAGGTGCGGTGACTAACGTGCGAGTGCAGAGCGGGCACCTGGCAGGCTGGGCCCGGCTGTCGGAGCTGGCCGGCTAGGCTGCTCGACCCCGCGGCAGGGGAGGGAAAAAAGGCCAGGGGGAGAGATGGGCCAGCGGGGGAAGGGGGAACAGCAGGGTTCTTCTTTTTATATTTTTTTTCTCTCTTTCTCTTCCTCCTTTAATTATTACTTATTATTAGATTTCTTTTTCTTTCTTTAGAGGAAAAGAGAAGAAAGGGCTATTTCAATTGTACACCACTTTAGAGAATGCAATAAATGCCTATATATATGTACATACATACATATATTTGTAGATTTTCTTTCAAAGGTTTTCTTGAAATACTCCAATCTTTGGTACTAGTACAAAACCAAATTAACCTTTAGAAGATCATGTAATTTTTGAAAAGTTTTTATCGGTTCTAGATTTTTATTTCCGATTTTTACTCCAAAATTCGAGGACGTTACAAATGGCAAAGCGTTTGATACGGCCGGTGAAAAGTACGGAGGTCTCTCTACTTCCCAGGAACTAGTCTGGTGGCAAGAGGAAGTGAAGAAGGCATTCACACGTGTCAGGACTGTGGTCCTCTATACTTCATTAGAATTGGCCAGTGGCAAGAAGTGGCACAAATGACGAAGTGTCCGATGCGACCGACGGCAAGCTAGAGGCCCTCTCTGCTTTTTGGGAATTGGGGAACAAATGGCCACGAAGTTGCCAACCTTAAAAAAAATCATATTCACAAGATAGGGTTGTTTCAAGATTCATGCTAGCTAAGGTGTCAAGATTCGAGAGGGGATGCTATGCATCCTAAATGCCACTGGGTGATTCGAGAGGGGATGAATCAGTAGGCGCTGATGCCCACGTGGTGCAGAAGGCCCTGGACAAGCTCATCTCCAAATTGGGAAGATTTCTCGAGATGATAGGTATTTGTGTTTTGCTACTTTTGTTGTACTGCTAGTCCTACTTCCTCTTGAGGTTTTGTCAATTCTATCACGCATGCAAGATTAGATGGTGAAGCAACTTAAGAGTTACCATGTGAGCACCGGTAGAGGTAGAAGTCAGGTCTCTCGAGCCGTTCTTCTCTCTTTTACTCAGATGATGTTGCATTTGTGGATTGGGATGTCCATTGGGGTGTCCAAACTGTAGCAAGGGGATCTGACATGGGAGGAAGTGTTTCTCAAGGCTTATGACGAGCTCATCGGGAAAGAGACTAAGCTATGGGTACAGGATTGGATACGGGAGCAGCGGATGAAGAAGACGCAGGCTCTGGAGGACATGCGGAAGCTGCAGCTGCAGGACCCCTTCCTGTTCTAGAGGTTGTCCACTACAGCATAAAACTTCCTGATGTTTAATTAATTGCTGCTTAATTAGCTGTTTTCTGAAGCTTTTTGAGTCTGTTGATGGCTGGATGATGTTGGTAGTTTTGGCAATCCTTGTGTTTTTGCTTCTAGTGTAGTTGAACAGTGTGGTCCTTGTTTTTGTCATCCATTCCATGGTTGACGTAGAATCCATTCCATGGCTAGCTTGCTCATGTGGGCGGCGGCCACGGCGAGACGACGCAGGGATGCCATGAGGGTTCGATGCTTCATGTCGGCGGCGACGGTCGTGGTCTTGGTCTCCGCGTTGTCAGTGGCGCTGCGTGCTCCGTGAGGCTTGGGGGAGTGCAGCGACGAGGTGCCCCTGCCTCGACCGTTGTCGAAAGATGACAAATTTCTCATCTTTGGAGTGCCAGCACGGGTCATGAAAGCGTGCAGAGGCTCGCCGTGGACCCTAACCCCGATCTTGCCGTGACCACGTCCTCAAGCGGTGGGCATGGCCCGGAAGAGCAGGCCGTTCGCCGCAGCTGCAACCGCGCTGGCTGACGAGGTGGCAGTGCCCTTGTTGCAGCCGATGGAGAGGGGAGGCGCTACCGTAGCAGCGTCTCGCCCTCGGAGATGCGCGGCTTGACGAGGCCGCCGGGATGGTCGACGTTGATCGCGGATGGACGGGCGGCCAAAATCGGCATGGACCAGGCGGCCGTGCGAGCCACCTTCCACTTGCCAGCGTTGGCCATAGCGCGCAGCATCGTCGACGATGGGCGGCGATGGAGGTTTTGGTAACCCTAGCTAGTCATTGTTGTCGTGGAATGGGACTAACTAGGAGAGAGGTGAGGAAGAGAGCTTTGTGGGAGAGGGTCACCCAGTGGCATTTAGGATGCATAGCATCCCCTCTCGAATCTTGACACCTTAGCTATCACGAATTTGTATGATGTATCTACTCCGTTCATCATCTAACCTTTTCTGTTTGTCACTAAGTGCGCTCGCGCGCGACGCAACCGATTACGAGTCCCTCCCTTGGGCATGTTCTGTGATAACCTCTCCATGCAGCAGTGCAGCTCCACTATACATGTCGCCCACCGTGTCGCCATGGCAGCGAACCGGATGATGGTTTCCTGCTAGAACAACGACGTCTGGAAGCGGTAGCTGTAGCTCTCCTCCGTATACATGAGCCCCTGGAGGTTGGCGTTGCAAGAGACTACTCGCGTGGAATGCGAGGTCCCGTTCATGGCGGTGTGCTCAGATGCAGATCACAAGTCCCCCGCGTGGCCGCGCCCATGTTGGTGGCAAAGACTAGGCAACACAGGAGGAGCGGGAGCAGGTGTGTTGTGTGCACCTCGAGGATGTGTGATAGTCATCTATGAACTTACGCCACGCCATCGAGGTGACCCACTGCCATGGGTGGCGGTACATGTGCTCCTGCATGTACTTTACGACACCACCTACATGTAGTAGCGAGAGCCAGTCTAGGCAGGGATCGAACCGGAGCTATCTTATGTTTCCACGACTGTTGAAGAAAACGAAAGAGTTTGGGTTCAAATATAGCAATGGCGCGCTCACCATCCCCTGCAACACACGGAGGACTTGAAGTTCATCCTTGTTGACAGAACCCTCAAAGGGCCTCGTTAGCAATATGTATTCATCTTTTGAGCAAACTTCCAGATATCAGTCGCCATGATGAGAAGTTAGAGAATGAGAACGAATGCAGGTCACAATCTCCTCCTCATTCTCCAATTCACACTCCATTGGTTCCCACAAGGCTCCGCGCCCTCCCTCTACCGCATTCATGCTCCGGTACCCACACCTTCGTTTCGCACTAAAGCCGCTGCCACCAACTGAGACGGCCTTGCTTCATTTGCAACCTACCGTCGTCGCCACCGCCACCGTCTCCACTACCCAGCCATGATCTGGATATGTGATACCACCATAGTAGACCTGTTCAAACGCCGAGCAGCACCGGGCATGAAAAAACCCAGCATGAAAAACGTAGGCCCGAGTCCAACACACACCCTAAATGTTAGGCCCAAACTTGGCCCAATCATTGGGCTTTCCTAGGCCGGGCCATGTTTTGTCGGGGTTTTTAGGGCTTTCTCGAGTTTTTTCATGTTTTCGGGCCTTTTTCAGGCTTTTGGCTACTGGGCCGGGTCGGGCCACCCATGAACAGTCTTCACGGTAGCATTGCTTCCTATCGTTTCTGCCCTTCCACCAACCTCGGATTTGTTGTCTCCACTATGCCAGGCCGGGAGGACTCTAGCGCGAGATGTGCGTGACGAGCCACCTTAAGAACGACATGGACATCCTGGGGCTCTCGCTTTCTCCTTGTCATCGTGAGCTCGACCAACAGCATGCACCCTAGCTTTGTCGTCTCTAGGACCGTCTGCCTTGCACTGTCGTTGTCTCAGGCGCATCATGCGCCTCTCTACCTCTAGGAGGAGACTTTGCCAGAAGTTTCAAGAGCAAATTTACCCAAGCTTTGTTGAAGAGCGCACAAGGAGACTTTCCTTTTCGAAGGAGGGCAAGGAGCTCCTGCGATTTACTATTAGAAGAAGAGAGTTGATCCAGTTTATAAGAAAAACCAGACCCAACAGACTTACAACGGCATAGTTAATTTGAGGAAAACCAGCAAAAACCCTGACACAGCCAAAGCAAACCAACCACACAAGCCCTAAGAAGCAGAACCTAAGACACCAAAACACAAGAACACCGACTCCGCCACATGGTGCACTCGTTGGTTCCACAGACCCAAGCGTCCCAACCTAGCAAAACCCGAAAGGGAATTGAAAGAAACTCCACGGAAATGCCTTCAGGAAGGGTAACGTCGACAGCACGGCGATATCGCTCGATCGAAAATGGATCTAGGTTCGTACCCAGAGAACTAGCCTAAGGAGAGAGGAGACAAAAGACCCTAGTAACGCCTCCAACGAGGTGAATGACGCCCGAGAGCATCATCGTCACTAGGCACGGCAAGACGAGCAAGGCTTTCACCCCAGGCCCCTCCCAACCACCAGACGACAAGGAAAGCCGCCAAAGGTATGTTGAAACGGCATGATTGCTACCACGGCCGCCACCACCACACAGCAAGGCTGAGCAGCCATGACCAAAGCCTGCCATAGAAGCACCTCCTTGCCCACCGCCATGCAGCCACACCGCCTGGCACCACGGGAGCACCAATGCCAGGTTTGTCCTAGCCGCCGGTCACCAAGCCGCCAAAAGCGTCCATCTGTCACCCTGGTCGCCTTCCACCACCACACCAAAAAACAGAGCTCCACCTAGCCAGATCTGGAAGTAGACCAACCATAGGAGGGGAGGAGCTCCACGAAGGATGTGGCCCGAACGGGGAGCGGCCACGGCTCCGGCACAGCTTGCCGCGCCGTCGGCTGCACCACCACCTAGCAGGTCCCTCACGGAGCTCTGCGTGCAATCGAGATGCAGGACTGGACCATTAGCGCCATCAAACAGCCACCGCCTGGCCAGCCTCTCATCGAGCTCCGTTGGAAAATCTAACCTGGATCTGGATCGGGAGAAAAAGAGGAAGGAGAAGGGAGGGGGAAGGAGGAAGAGGAAGGAAGCAGATGAGGGAAGGAGGAAGGGGGTGGGAGGCAGTGGTGGCGGCGAGGCTAGCTAGATGTAAGGAGGAGCATTGGGCTCGGGGGCGGTCGCCTCCCCGGTCGCCTAGAGAGAGCGACATGGGAGCAGGGTTTCCCATACCGTTTAGGGTAGGGTTACTGCCACCCCACGGTATGGCGGTTACCGCGGTGACCGTCCAAAACCGTGCGAATTTCACATCCAAAAATTTGAATACAAATCCACGGTTTACATCGCGGTTTGGTGCGGTAACCGCACGGTTTGGCCCGGAGAGGAAACGGACGGTTTTCTCTGGTGGGCCACATAGAATGCCTGCTAGAGAAAATAATTTTTCTCTGGCGGCTACATAACACCAGCCACCAGCGATGGATGGAGAGGAAGAACGAGCTATCGGGAGCTCCAGGAAGAAGAACAGGGCTAGGGGAAATCGCTGGCGGCTAAAATAGATTTTCACAGGCGGTTGGAGTGTTCGCCTGCAAAAATAGATGTTCACAGGCGGAGGCGCGGAGCCAACGCTGCCTGTGAAAATAGATTTTCACAGGCAGCTACGTTAGGACGCCCGCAAGCAAAAACCATCCGGACCGTCCTCAATAAATTCGGACGGTCCTAACTGTATAAAGTCCGGACCGTCCGAATAGAGTTAGGACGGTCCGTATTTTCAGAGGGCCGACTGCTTACGAGTCTAAGAGGAAACAGAAGCTAACAGCACGCGAAGTTCACTCAGTCTCTGCAGATGCCCCCAGTACCTGAGTTGGTCAGAAACGCTAATCACGTTCGACCGCACAGATCAGCCTGATCGGATTACTCATCCAGAACGTTATTCACTCGTCCTGGACTCGGTTATCAGAAGCATCAAGCTAAAGAAGGTTCTCATCGATAAAGGAAGTGCTCTCAACATTCTGTTTGCCAAAACGCTTGACGAGATGAAAATCCCTCGTTCCGAGCTACGGCCAAGTACATCGCCCTTCCACGAGGCAATCCATGGCCTGTCTTCCACCCCACTCTTTTTTGAATTTTTTTCGAATTTTTTCGATTTGGATGAAATTCATCCAAACCATACCACCGGTAACCCTTACCGTACCTCGGCGGTTACCGGTGGTATGGGAAACCCTGCATGGGAGTCGGCTTGAGAGTCAAAAGTAGACTTTGCTGGCTAGCTCTTATAGGACAAAATGAGATATGTTCCAGGTAAAATTAACTCATGTTATCTTGCTATACTTTAGTCAGGAGAATATTTCTTTCTTAAATGTTCAAGTTAGATGAATAGAATTTTTTAAAATTTCTATGGTGGTCAAAGTTGTACCTTGAAGACCGAAAATCAAAACAACGTTTCTATGTGATGGGACGAGAGGGAGTAGGTTGAGAGTGAATTTTATTAAACTTGCAATTTTGTGGTCTTGATACCTGAAAATTCTAAACATCTACATTACTTGAATTAGTATGACTATTATCTTGCTGCTCAGCTTTTGTCATTCTCATCTTTCTAGGATGGCAGTTCTGGAGAAGTTCAGAAAGTTTTGATTGAGCGTGAAGAAAGGGGCCTAACTGAACTTGGTTAGAAGATACTTCAAACATTTGCACTATCCTATATGTTCAGGTAATATGCTTCAGTCTAACCATCTTGTTACCTCCAAATGATTGGTTTTCTTTAAACATATGCAAAGCCATTGCGGGCAGCAGAGATTGGAGGTGCAATGCTGCCTAGCTTATCCTAGAAACATAAGATATTCTCATATTCAGATGGCAATACAATATCAAATTAAGTTGAAAGCGCTAGTTTTTACTCCATAACCCGAACAGACATAGATTAGGATACACTTGCTTTGGTTCTGATCACAAAAGAGTGTCACATATAACATAAATGTTGCAACAATAGATAAGCACTAGATTACCAGAACTTGAGTGTTATTACATAACACAAACAGGCATACATAGATAAAAAAAGCTGAGGTGTGCATCTAACATTAAATTGAAGCACAGATTTGATCATAGAGCTGAAGAAAACAGTCAGCACGACGAGTATCACAAGCATAATATTAGGTGAAAAACAGAAGCTAGCCATATAGTATTACGGTCCAAAAGAAATGGGCTTATATGATGGAAGCAAAAAATCAGATGGCAGCCAACCTCAAATCAACTAGAGGATATTGTCAAGAGGGAGCAGCAGCAGAGGATTGACAGTTGCCTCCTCGCGTGCGGCGTTGGCTTGGTGCTAGAGCTTCTGCAGCCACCCCTCAGCCACATCCCACGATGCCCGGACGAGTACCTCCATCAGCCACTCACCAGCCTTCTTGTTCTTTTCACCAGTGGTCTTGTTGTCCTTGGTGAAGATCTCAAAGAAGCTCCCCTTGTCGCCTATCCAACCATAGAGCACCAATTGGGCCATGACGAGGAGCGCCTAGCGAGCATACTGTTTGCATGCTGCCTTTCTGTCATGCTTCCTACGCTCCTCCTTGATCCAGACCCTACAATGAGAGATAATATTGTATTGTGCGACAAGAAGAGAATAACGATTAAAACGTTTGTGAAGTGCAAAGATACACCTTAGCTCAGTGAACTCAGCTGCATTTGCTTGAGGACGATGTCTTCATGAGACGAGCGGCCTTCTGCTCCCACCGCTCCACCCTCTGCGAGCTCAGGCTTGACGGCGCTGGCCACTTGTGCAACTGGACCCTCGCCGAACCAGAACCGGCTCCAGGCGATGGCAATATTGGACTTGCTGGGGCTAGCCACGCGAGGCATCAATGTACCGTCCCCGACCCAGATCTTAACCATACTGCTCCACACAATAGCGATGGCAACACGGGCCCGAGATGATTCGGGACCCAGAAGGATACGCGCGAGCGAGGCGATGGCCATGAAGAACGAGATGGCCAGACCCCGCAGGAGGCGCACGAGCACCTCCTTGACCTTCTCGACCACGGCGGCAGCTGCGCTCTTCGTCTTGCGCACCCTATCCTTCTTCTCCTCGCTCGCAACGGCGGCGGCGCTCCTCCTCTTGTGCGACCCGTCCTTATTCTCCTCGCTCCTACCAGCGGCGGCGGCCACATCCCTGTCGATTGCGCCTGCGCCCACGTCCCCGTCGCCATGATGAGAAGTTAGAGAATGAGAACGAATGCAGGTCACAATCTCCTCCCTATTCTCCAATTCACACTCTATTGGTTCCCACAAGGCTCCGCGCCCTCCCTCTACCGCGTCCATGCTCCGGTACCCACACCTCCGTTTCACACTAAAGCCGCCGCCACCAACCGAGACGGAATGGGGAGGAGATTGTGACCTGCATTCGTTCTCATTCTCTAGCTTATCATGGCGACGGGGACGTGGTGACGGGCGTCGCCGGCGCAGGCGTAGTCGACGGGGATGTGGCCGCCGCCGCTGGCGGGAGCGAGGAGAAGGACGGGTCGTGTAAGAGGAGGAGCGCCGCCGCCGCCGCCGCTACGAGCGAGGAGAAGAAGGATGGGGTGCGCAAGACGAAGAGCGTGGCCGCCGCCGTGGTCGAGAAGGTCAAGGAGGTGCTCGTGCGCCTCCTGCGGGGTCTGGCCATCTCGTTTTTCATGGCAATTGCCTCGCTCGCGCGCATCCTTCTGGGTCCCGAATCATCTCGGGCCCGTGTCGCCATCGCTGTTGCGTGGAGCAGTATGGTTAAGATCTGGGTCGGGGACGGTACGTTGATGCCTCGCGTGGCTAGCCCCAGCAAGTCCAATATTGCTGACGCCTGGAGCCGGTTCTGGCTCGGTGAGGGTCCAGTTGCACAAGTGGCCAACGCCGTCAAGCCTGAGCTCGCAGAGGGAGGAGCGGAAGGCCGCTTGGCTCATGAAGATATCGTCCTCAAGCAAATGCAGCTGCAGCTCACTGAGCTAAGGTCTATCTTTGCACTTCACAAACGTTTTAATCGTTATTCTCTTCTTGTCGCACAATACAATATTATCTCGTTCATTGCAGGGTCTGGATTAAGGAGGAGCGTAGGAAGGATGATAGAAAGGCAGCATGCAAACAGTATGCTCGCTCGGCGCTCCTCGTCATGGCCCAATTGGTGCTCTATGGTTGGATAGGCGACAAGGGGAGCTTCTTCGAGATCTTCACCAAGGACAACAAGACCACTAGTGAGAAGAACAAGGAGAAGGCTGGTGAGGAGCTGATGGAGGTACTCGTCCGGGCATCGTGGGATGTGGCTGAGGGGTGGCTGCAGGAGCTCCAGCACAAGCCAACGCCGCACGCGAGGAGTCAACTGTCAATCCTCTGCTGCCGCTCCCTCTTGACAACATCCTCTAGTTGATTTGAGGTTGGCTGCCATCTGATTTTTTGCTTCCATCATATAAGCCCCTTCCTTTTGGACCGTAATCCTATATGGCTAGCTTATGTTTTTCACATAATATTATGCTTGTGATACTCGCCGTGCTGACTGTTTTCTTCAGCTCTATGATCAAATCTATGCTTCAACTTAATGTTAGATGCACACCTCAGCTTTTTTTATCTATGTATGCCTGTTTGTGTTATGTAATAAAACTCAGGTTGTGGCAATTTAGCGCTCATCTATTGTTGCAACATCTATGTTATATGTGAGACTCTTTTGTGATCAGAACCAAAGCAAGTGTATCCTAATCTATGTCTGTTCGGGTTATGGAGTAAAAACTAGCGTTATCAACTTAATTTGATATTGTATTGCCATTCGAATATGAGAATATCTGATGTTTCTAGGATAAGCTAGGCAGCATTGCACCTCCAATCTCTGCTGCCCGCAATGGCTTTGCATATGTTCAAAGGAAACCGATCATTTGGAGGTAACAAGATGGTTGGACTGAAGCATATTACGAACATATATAGGATAGTGCAAATGTTTGAAGTATCTTCTGACCAAGTTCAGTTAGGCCCCTTTCTTCATGCTTAATCAAAACTTTGTGAACTTCTCCACAACTGCCATCCTAGAAAGATGAGAATGACAAAAGCTGAGCAGCAGGATAATAGTCATAGTGATTCAAGTAATGTAGATGTTTAGAATTTTCAGGTATCAAGACCACAAAATTGCAAGTTCAATAAAATTCACTCTCAACCTACTCCCTCTCGTCACATCACATAGAAACGTTGTTTTGATTTTCGGTCTTCAAGGTACAACTTTGACCACCGTAGAAATTTAAAAAAATTCTATTCATCTAACTTGAACATTTAAGAAAGAAATATTCTCCTGACTAAGTATAGCAAGATAACATGAGTTAATTTTACCTGGAACATATCTCATTTTGTCCTATAAGAGCTAGCCAGCAAAGTCTACTTTTGACTCTCAAGCTGACTCCCATGCAGGGTTTCCCATACCGCCGGTAACCGCCGTTACCGCCGGGGTACGGTAAGGGGCCAAACCGTGCGGTTACCGCATCAAACCGCATGGTAACCGCGATGTAAACCGTGGATTTGTATTCAAATTTTTGGACATGAAATTCGCACGGTTTTGGACGGTAACCGCGGTAACCGCTATACCGTGGAGTGGCAGTAACCCTACCCCAAACGGTATGGGAAACCCTGCTCCCATGTTGCTCTCTCTGGGTGACCGGGGAGGCGACCGCCCCCGAGCCCAGCGCTCCTCCTTGTGTCCAGCTAGCCTCGCCGCCACCACCGCCTCCCACCCCCTTTCTCCTTCCCTCATCTGCTTCCTTCCTCTTCCTCCTTTCCCCTCCCTTCCCCTTCCTCTTTTTCTCTCGATCTAGATCCAGGTTAGATTTTTCGGCGGAGCTCGATGAGGGGGCTGGCCAGGCGGTGGCTATTCGATGGCACTGACGGGTCCAGTCCTGCATCTCGATTGCACGCAGAGCCTCGTGAGGGACCTGCTAGGTGGTGGTGCAGCCGACGGCGCGGCAAGCTGTGCTGGAGCCGTGGCCGCTCCCCGCTCGGGCCACATCCTTCGTGGAGCTCCTCCCCTCCTATGGTTGGTCTACTTCCAGATCTAGCTAGGTGGAGCTCTGTTTTTTGGTGCGGTGGTGGAAGGCGACCAGGGTGACAGATGGACGCTTTTGGCGGCTTGGTGACCGGCGGCTAGGACAAACCTGGCATTGGTGCTCCCGTGGTGCTAGGCGGTGTGGCTGCACGGCGGTGGGCAAGGAGGTGCTGTTAACGCCAAAATTTGGCACGATTTATATCAAACTTCGGTTAAGGAAAGAGGCTATATCAACCGATGGAAGCTAATTCAGAAGAAGCCGAATTCAGGAAGGAATCGTGAAGACCACGGCATGGCAATTAATTAGTTTATCTATAAATTAGGTAGCTTTAATGATTTTTAGGAAAAACCTGATCTCGTGTCCAATCAGGACTTGTTAATTTTTCCTTTTATAGTTAGGAAACTCCTGTTTCGTATCCGATCAGGACTGTATCAACTCGGGGTATAAATACGTATGCCCGGGGACCATGTAAACTATCTCTCAGATCAATACAACTTCGGCGCATCGCCACCCTTTTCGACGGTTTCTTGCTTCTCGAGCCGGGCTGCATCGGTTAGGTCTGAACTCCTGCAGAGGGTAAGTCTCGTTACCCCGACTATCTTATCGGCTAGGACTTCCTCGGTTAGGTCCGATATTCTAGCTGATCTACGGTAGTCGGCTTACCACGATGTATCTATTCTGTCTACGGCTGCATCAGTTATGTTTGATCTCTTAGGCCGAGTGGATATATCACATCACGCGTGCATAGATTTTATCGGCTTACTGGGGATAATTTATCATCGGTTTGTGCTGCATCGGTTAGGTTCGACCTACTAAACTGCCTGCGATGAGTTATTCCTACTAGGTTGATAGATTTTATACAAGCGTCTTATCGGGATGTATAGCCGATAAGTTGTCTTTTACTAGATAAAGCCGACTGCATTGTCTTGATTATTATTTTGTCTATCTACTCTATCATCGGCTTCTAGCCGATGTCCAAGTGTTTTTTCGGCAGTCAGCTGGTGTCACGCCCAGAAATTCACCAGAATTTTCAAAGCTAATTTGTGCACTAAATCCTCGTCCAGGAATCAGCCGAGGTACACAAATTGACAATTTGATAAACATAACCAAAACGAAATAACGATAAATACTTACAACATAGGCACTTAGTCCTCACACAGAAGAAAACAGCAGCGGAACGGCAACTAGCGTAGCTTCAGCACCAAGCCACAGGCAGCTCAACTGGGGTATAAGCCAAACACCATCTTCTCCTCCACGCAAAGCTTCACTCTAAAGATTGCAATAATGCAAGACTGAGTACCACCCACCGTACTCAACAAGCCATACTTGGGAATGCAATGTAATGCAACAGGATACCAAAGGAAAGGCATAATATGGCTTATTTGCATAAAACAGCATTTAAAACATTTGCATTCAAAGTCATTAAAAACAGTATAGTTTAAGTATTAATCAGTATTGAATCAACCACTGAACAGCGCTCCAACGCAGTTCAGGCCCAAACCATAACTCTCCAAACAGGAGCTATCCATATTCCATCATTTATTTCCATTAATGAGTAGTGTGGGACTAATCACAGAAACATTGCTAGGCCGCTCATTAACCGCGAGCACGGCTATTCGTACAGTTTTACTCTGGCCAGAGGTGTACCAATTTACCCACAAGACACAACTCCACAACACATCACTGTGCGCCTTAATACCACCACGGTACCTCGGAAAGGAATTGTCATAAGATCCTCTATGTAACCCGCACAACAAGGGAGCCACCCGCTGGACCACCAGTTTTCGGCAGGAGCTGATCAGGCCCCCAACAGGGAAACGATCCAACGCCCAAAACATGGACTTATTGACGCAGCCATGGTGGTCTTATTGACATAGCCACAACACACCATGGTGGACCCCGGTTGAACGTACTACACATTGGATCCTACTATTACCCATGCTGGCTTGTGGTTAGCACGAGTATTGCTTCGCAACAAGTAGTCTGCGAACCGGTCCTTAACTGTCATGAGCACCGCTAGCAACATTCCAACCTGGTGCTCACAACCCACCATCAATCAAGTTTTAGTTGACATAGTTAATTAATCAACCACGACTCACTGTCGTGAAAATATAGCCATTAATCCATAATTAGTCATAAATGAGTCATTAATTACCCACATAAAATGACACTATAGTTTCTAGGCATGGCTAAGCAAAATCCTAAATAATCTAGCCAGATAAATAATTAAACATCTGGCTAGTCAATATTATTACCCGGAGTATCAAGGTATAGATATCAACATCAAAATGGCCATAATTATCAATGGATATTGGATAATAAGTAAATACCCACAATAATGTCATTCGAAAACATTTCATGCAATAACTTGAAAATAAAATAGGTTTCACAACTAGGATCAACATGCTCAAGGAGATTGTCGTGTGACTTGCCTTGCAATCGCAAAAGTCCTCAAATACTCTTCCGAACTCTTCCGCAGACTCCGAAGTCTTCCGAATCGACGATAGTACGCAACTACACATAAAACGATAATAAATCCTAAGAAACTCCAAATAAACAATACATAAAAATACATAAACAAGTGAATTATGATTTTAGATAATTTAGGAAGAATAACGGGTCGATTCGGACTTCAAACGGAAAAGATATGGCTTTTGGAAGATTGTATTCAGAATGAATCCGAAAAGAATTGAAAAGGAATATTCTCTAGAATATTCACTGGATTTTCGGATTAGAATAATTATTTTAGATAAATGCTGACATGTGGGGTCCACACACAGCAGAGAGACTGCCGATGGGGCCACACGTCGGGGTCAAAGGGGGCTGCGCCCAGCCATGGCGCGACAGCGGCTCGGCCGCGAGGACGGAAGACGGACAACGCCAAGGGAAACACAAGGCCGGGGAGGTCAGGAAGACGAAGACGCCGACCGACGGCAGATGGGGAGTAGAGCAGGGATGGGATGGGGTGGCGTAGCGATGGTGGCGCTGCAGGCAACAGCAGGAATGGCGACGGCAGGCGACGACACCGGGTGGCGGAAAAGATGGCCTGAAGGCGGTGCGGCGAACCGGCGACGGAGCAGCGACCCGGGCGACGCGACGGCGGACGGCCAGGAGGGAGCGGGCGACAGCCGGCACGACGACAGCGGGGGACGTAGCGGCGCTTGGCGAAAAACGACGAGGAGCAGGAGGCAGAGGCGACGAGGGGAGGCGCCGTTGGGGCAACACGGCCGGAGAAGAGGCTTATGCCGGCGACGACGAAGCAAAGGTGGGTGCGGCGAGATGGCCTTGCCGCTGGCTCGGCGACCAACCGACGGCGCACAGCAAGCATATGAGGACGCGACGGGCGTCGCTGTAAACAGCGGCGACGATGCCGGGCGGGGAGCGGAAACGGTGCGAGGCAGACGGCGAGGCGACGGACTCCAAGCGACGGCTGCAGATGGGGGAAGACAGAGGGCGACAGAGGCAGCAACGTCGGCTCTGGAGAGAACGGCGCACATGCGATAGACGACGACGACGACTACCTGGCAACGGCGACGACGAACAGGAGGCAGAGGAGGATGGGCGACGATGCCGATTGGAAAAGAGCGATGGCAGCGATGAACCAAAGAAGGGCGGCTTCAGTCCGAATGCTCACCGGCGGCGGGAGGAGGCGGCGTCCTAGGCAGCCGGCGGGCGGCAGAGACGAAGACGGCGACGGGAGGTCTGGAGTTCACCAGCGGCGGGGATCGAAGACGACGACGACGGCGACAACAGGCAGAGGAGGAGGGAGACGGCTACGAGGATGCTCACCGTGAAGAGACGACGGCGACGACGGCTTGGGGCCTCCCAGCGACAGCCGGCGTCGGAGGAGACAGTGACGGTGGCAGATGAGAAACAGGGGCGGCTTCGCAGGCGACGGCGCTAGGAGTGGAAGAGGCAGCGGCTCCGGCGGAGGCAGGGCGGCGACGGCTGGGAGCAGCGCAGGACGCCGGCGTGGCTTCCGAACCAGCGGCGCATGGGAGAGAGCGGCACGACAGGGTGGCGGCGGCGGCCTGGCGGCGTGGAGAGGAGCAGAGCCGGCTAGGGCACAGGGGGCAGGCGGTGGCTATATATATGGGGCGAGGATTCCGGGACAGCACGGGCGACGGCGCTCGCGGATTCGGCGGCGGCGGTTGCGGGGCGGAGGCGTAGGGGGTGGCGCTGGGCTGGACTAGCGGCTGGCTTGGGCCGAGGTCGGGCGCAGGCCGAGGGGAGGCGCAGTGCCGGGGCGCAGGCCGGGCCGAGGAGAGGGCGCGGGCACGGGCGAGCGAGAGGGCGCGCGGGCACGGGCAGGGAGAGGGCACGGGCACGGGCAGGGAGAGGCGCGGGCCGGGCAGGGAGTCTCGGGGTGCGGCGCGGCGGCCTGGGCCGGGAGCTCGACCAGGAAGGACAGAAGAAGGAAGAAAAGAGGAAAGGGAAAAAAAGAGAAAGGAGAGGGGTCTTCTGATAAAATTCCAAATTTGGAAAATTGGAATTTATAAATTCGAGATATATTTCTGAATTGAAGATTTGTAGAAATATACGGAATTTTGAGGATTTGGATTTTATTCGATAAAATCAAAGGGGGAAAGAGATGAATATTCGATAAAAGGGAAATGAATAAATCCGAGTCTGTCGGATTTGAAACTTAGGGGATTTTGCTTGGAGTCGGACCTTTTGGAGAATCAAAGATTCGGGAACGACAACCCAAGAAAGGTACAAAGGGATTTGATAGAGAACGACCCGAGCAAAGGAATTGGGAATTTATCTCAAAGGGGAATATAGATGTTTCGAATACAAAGGATCTCGAATTGGGAGTCCAAAAGAGTTCTAGAGTTTTCAAAGATGAATAAATCCGGTAACTCCGAATTTAGATTTTTGAGGTGACTTTAGGGATCTGGGAACGACACAAAACCCTAGCAGAAAAGGGAGTCAGAGTTCACGATGAACGGGGAGACTTCAAAGGACTGAATCAGAAACGACCCAAACAGGGGAAAGGAAAAGGAATTTATTTATATTTATTTAATTACTTTAGTGATCTTTATAGCATTAAAATTAATTCTGTAGCTCCAAAAAATCCGAGAAAATTTCAGAGAGTTTATTAAATCACGGGGAATTTACCAGAAGTAAATACCACCACGAAACACGAAGGATTTATTATTGTAAATACTCAAATGCTTAAAATACTCCGACAAAACCATGGAATATAAAAGCACCCAAGTATTTATTTAAAGATTTAGCCTTGGGATTTTTAATATTGGAAATTTCAAAATTTTATTCAAACTCTTTTCTCAAACAAAAATTTTTCTAGTGTATTCTTGTATTTCCATTTACCCGCGATAATTTTTTAATTAAGACGATTTTCAGGGCGTTACAGCTGGCTTATTATTTACTTATATTATCATCGGCTTCTAGCCGATGTACAAGTACTATCGGCAATCGGCTGGAGGAAGTCTGTATCGGCTGGTTGGCCGATTGGATCAATGATCTAACTTTTCTATCTCCTTGTCAATTGCTAGGTCAAATTGACTGGCACGCCCGCGAACCTCGAATTTAGGACCTGCACTGGAGCTAAGCAGATTTCCCAGGCCTTCGCGTGTCTAGTGCACCGAACCAGATCATCAACTCGTATTCAGCGCTGATCGGTGATTTTCGGTGTCAACAGGTGCTTCTACGGCAGGCTTTGGTCATGGCTGCTCCGCCTTGCTGTGTGGTGGTGGTGGCGGCCGTGGTAGCAATCATGCTGTTTCAACATACCTTTGGTGGCTTTCCTTGTCGTCTGGTGGTTGGGAGGGGCCTGGGGCGAAAGCCTTGCTCATCTTGCCATGCCTAGTGACGATGATGCTCTCGGGCGTCATTCACCTCGTTGGAGGCGTTACTAGGGTCTTTTGTCTCCTTTCTCCTTAGGCTAGTTCTCTGGGTGCGAACCTAGATCCATTCTGGATCGAGCGATATCGCCGTGCTGTCGACGTTACCCTTCCTGAAGGCATTGCCGTGGAGTTTCTTTCAATTCCCTTTCGGGTTTTACTAGCTTGGGATGCTTGGGTGTGTGCAAGCAATGATGGCACCTTGTGGCGGAGTCGGCGTTCTTGTGCTTTGGTGTCTTAGGTTCTACTTCTTAGGGCTTGTGTGGTTGTTTTGCTTTGGTTGTGTCAGGGTTTTTGCTGGTTTTCCTCAAATTAACTATGCCGTTGTAAGGCTATTGGGTCTGGTTTTTCTTATAAACTAGATCAACTCTCTTCTTCTAATAGTAAATCACAGGAGCTCCTTGCCCTCCTTCGAAAAGGAAAGTCTCCTTGTGCGCTCTTCAACAAAGCTTGGGTAAATTTGCTCTTGAAACTTCTAGCAAAGTCTCCTCCTAGAGGTAGAGAGGCGCATGATGCGCCTAAGACAACGACAATGCAAGGCAGACGGTCCTAGAGACAACGGAGCTAGGGTGCATGCCGTTGGTTGAGCTCACGATGACAAGGAGAAAGCGCGAGCCCTAGGGTGTGCATGTCGTTCTTAAGGTGGCTCATCACGCACATCTCGCGCTGGAGTCCTCCTGGCCTGGCATGGTGGAGACAACAAATCCGAGGCTAGTGGAAGGGCAGCAATGACAGGAAGTAATGCTACCGTAAGACTGTTCATGGGTGGCCCAACCCGGTCCAGCAGCCAAAAGCCTAAAAAAGGCCCGAAAACATGAAAAAAACCCGAGAAAGCCCTAAAAACCCTGACAAAACATGGCCCAGCTCAGGAATGCCCAGTGATTGGGCCAAGTTTGGGCCTGACATTTAGGGTGTGTGCCAACCTTGGGCCTACGTTTTCAGGTTGGGTTTTTTCATGCCCGGCGCTGCTCGGCGTTTGAACAGGTCTACTATGGTGGTATCACATATCCAGATCATGGCTGGGTAGTGGAGACGGTGGCGGTGGCGGCGACGGTAGGTTGCAAATGAGGCAAGGCCGTCTCGGTTGGTGGCGGCGGCTTTAGTGCAAAACGGAGGTGTGGGTACCGGAGCATGAACGCGGTAGAGGGACGGCGCGGAGCCTTGTGGGAACCAATGGAGTGTGAATTGGAGAATGGGGAGGAGATTGTGACCTGCATTCGTTCTCATTCTTTAACTTTTCATCATGGCGACTGATATCTGGAAGTTTGCTCAAAGATGAATACATATTGTTGACGAGGCCCTTTGAGGGTTCTGTCAACGAGGATGAACTTCAAGTCCTCCGTGTGTTGCAGGGGATGGTGAGCGCGCCATTGCTATATTTGAACCCAAACTCCTCCGTTTTCTTCAACAGCCGTGGAAACATAAGATAGCTCCAGTTTGTTCCCTGCCTAGACTGGCTCTCGCTACTACGTGCACAGGAAAGCACTAGTATGGTGGTGTCGTAAAGTACATGCAGGAGCACATGTACCGCCACCCATGGCAGTGGGTCACCTCGATGGCGTGGCGTAAGTTCACAGATGACTATCACACATCCTCGAGGTGCACACAACACACCTGCTCCCGCTCCTCCTGTGTTGCCTAGTCTTTGCCGCCGGCGTGGGCGCGGCCACACGGGGGACTTGTGATCTGCATCTGAGCACGCCACCATGAACAGGACCTCGCATTCCATGCGAGTGGTCTCTTGCAACGCCAACCTCCGGGGGCTCATGTATACGGAGGAGAGCTACAGCTACCGCTTCCAGACGTCGTTGTTCTGGCAGGAAACCATCATCCAGTTCGCTGCCATGGCGGCACGGTGGGCGACATGTATAGTGGAGCTGCACTGCGGCATGGAGAGGTTATCACAGAATATGCCTAAGGGAGGGACTCGTAATCGGTTGCGTCGCGCGCGAGCGCGCTTAGTGACAAACAGAAAAGGTTAGATGATGAACGGAGTAGATACATCATACAGATTTCTTTCTTTTGATCTATCTAGTTTCTTCTCTTGTTCTCTCCATCTTGCTTGCCCGCACGTTTGCTCGCGCTGGCACGGCGCCGTGTTGAGCCAGCCGATCGAATGCGATGGCACGACGTGACACATTGGTGTCAGGTGGTGGTGCAGCGACTCTGCTATTGTCGCCATGCCGTTCGGCAATACCGCGGTGTCGCACATCGACGAGGTGATTCGTGTATTTTTTTGCAAATGTTTTCAAAACCGGTATAATTCTGCAAAACTATGGGGAAAACAATATATTTTTAATTTTTTTTCACTCCAATCTTTGTAAAAACACCCTAAACCACAAACCGAAAAGTATCACCAATCGTAAAATTGATCGAATGGACCGGAATTTGAGTAAAAACCAAACAAATTTTACTTGAGTAGTGTATAGCAAAACCCTACAAAATTGAGAGTACATTAATTAGAAAATAAAACTAAATAAAGGACTAGGCCAGAAAAGGGCAGAGATCGGGTTCCTCACTATGAACTCAACTCCTCTAGTATTGCACCTGTAGTAGGAGTCACTAATGTATAACTTATAGGCCCTAAAGCAAATGGGGTCCACATGTTAGTCCGCAGCACTACATAAGCATTACTGCAGAGGATCTTATTCGGCCCACTAGCAAAACTTGATCTCACATATAGCACTAGTATTTTTTATATTAATCCCTCCGTACTAAATTATTGTAACCTTTATAGTTTAAATTTGATTGCTATATTTTGAGACAAAGGAAGTAATAAATAAAAGAAACAGATCCAGCCCCGTATAGGAATTTTTATTAAATAGACCATCTCAAAACTTAATTCTAAATCTGAACCTTTTGGCCATGCCAGCCAGATTGGCGTGGCAGAATAACACCGTCACGCTGAGTTCTCCTGGCGTGGCATTACTGACTTGCCACGCCATGCGAAATGGTGAGCCTCAGATTTGAAAAAAAGTTTTAGGAGAGTCTATTTTTAAAATTAAAAACAAAAAGGTTTAAAAAATAATAAAAATTCCTCGGCTACAAATATAAGGAGAGCAAAAGGTTCGGACAAGATGAGAAGAGAAGGGTTCGGACGAGAAGAGAAGGCAAGAGAATATTGGAGTCTGGACTTTGTGCGATCTGCAAGAGTATAACTGTTTTTTTTTATTATAAAGGAAATATGATAATTCCCTTACACAAAAGGAAATAGATATAACCACAAAGAGATTGATTGTTACTCCCTCTGTTTCATACTACCGTAAGACAATTTAACTTTTTTCTTGATCCAACTTCTTTAAGTTTGATCAAATTTATAGAAAAATATGCAACATCTACAACATTAAATTAGTTTCATTTAATTCATCATTGAATATATCTTGATAACATATTTGTTTTTTTATTGAAAATGCTGCTAATTTTATCTATAAACTCGGTTAAATTTAAAGAAGTCTAACTTAGAAAAAATCAAAACGCCTTGTAATATGAAAGGAAGACAGTACAATGTAAAATCATGGCATCAGTCTTTAGATACTGCATCAGTTTTTCTTCTATCACGATAGCCTTCTAATTTTGCAACGAAATCATAAAATAGTGCAACAATTGTATATCGTGGTAATATGGCACACTATTGGCCAAAAAAAAAGAATTGTGGCAATAGAGTTTTCCTTATTACAACATTTATTTGTTTTTGTGGTGATAGCTCATTTATATTGCAATAAATTGAAGATCGTATAAAAAACTAAAATTGTCGCATAGTATAAACTTCTGCCACAATTCATATGTTGCAATATTTTCATGGCAATAGTTAATTTTTTGAAAATCAGCACGTCGTCGCGGAAGAAGCACACGAGATGTTGTTTGTGTGCGTGTTGACGCGATCCGCCGCCAACACATTGTAATTTTGACTAAATTATTTAGGAATATTTATAACTGTATTAAGTGACCTATTTGGTTCTCTTTGTTCCGGCTTAGGCTAATTGGCTTAGGCTTTTAAGCTGACTCTTTTTGGCTTCTGTGGCTTACAAGCTAGTGGCTTTAAAGTCTAAAATTCTCAATAGTAGAGCCTTACCTCAACCTAAAATAAGCCAAAAAACCTACTCGAATCTAGCTTTTGGTTTAACGGTGCAAGAGTGGCTTATGGCTTTAAAAAACTCAACAAAAAAAGCTGCATGTTTGTTTGGGTTTATACTTCTGGCTCGTAAGCCCAAACAATGCATCTCCTGTTATGTGGTGATGTAGAATAGTAGAAGAATCTAGTACTCACTTCCTCTGTTTTAAAATATAAGTATTTCTATGATTTAAATTTTACGCGACAAATCAAGACCCGAAAAGGATAAGGGCCGGTGGTGGGCATTTGGAAAAGTTGGGCTGATCAGGTGTCTTCGTTCAAGCGAGGGTGCAGAGGAAGAACGAAACGAAGTGGATTCTAGCAGATGATGTGTTTTTGGAATTGCCATATAATTTATACCATAATATAAGTATTTATACACTGATTCACAATATTTTGGTGATTCCAAAGCTAATCAGATGCTTGGAAATGGAATCTAGGCAATTGCAAAATTTAAAAATTTACAACTAAAGTGACTTAAAAGATAATCTTTTGATCTACATTTAGTATTTGCTAAACAACCTAGAAATTGTTATATTTTGAAACGGATGAAGTAGTATATACTCCCTCCTTCCTTTAATGTATGACAGCGTTGACTTTTGGATATATGTTTGATCATTCGTTTTATTCAAAAATTTGTGCAAATATACAAAGTTATAAGCCATGCTAAAAATACTCTTAATGATAAAACAAATCACAATACAATAAATGATAATTATATAATTTTTAATATATATCCAAAAATCAACGGTGTCATACATTAAAGGAAGGAGGGAGTATTTGTATAAACCGTACACTTAGTGCGTACCGGTGATGAAAACAGCAAGGTTAGCTGTCACTATCACTACCCTTTTAGGCAGTGTTCGAAAGTCACGGTTGGGAGAAATTTTTCCGATTTGCTTGAGTATGCTTCTCGAATTATTAAACAGTGCGTTTTTTTACAAAAATTTTCTATATAAAAGTTGCTTAAAAATCAAATTAATCCATTTTTCAATTGACAGCGGACACCTTGCATTTGTAATTTTGTATCATTAAAACAAGAGTTGCTCAAAGTCAAAGATATGTCATGGTGCAAGGAAAAATCATAGTACTTCACGTAATATTTATGTAATTTTTTTTTCATTGTAAAGTCAAACTGCACATTTTATCCGTCCGCAACAGCCACAACATCGCTCTTTTGTAAACCCCGTTGCACTGTACGGATGTTTTACTGGTTTATATAAACCGGATTAAGTGACATCAGAGTTGGCTTAAGATAGGGGAAGGGGCCCATGAGCCACAAGAGGGCGGGTAGCAAATAGCAATACTACTACGCTCTGGTTTCTGAAATTTTTCGACAATAAAAAGAACAGATCCCCACGTGAAGGGGCTCAAAAGCGAGCAAAGGGAAAGGACGACTCCGCCGAGCAAACCCTAGCCACCGCCGCCGCCGCCTCCTTCTCTAGATCCGGCCGTCGGCATGGCGATGCACGCTCTAGTCTCCAAGCTGAGGATCTCAGCAGCTGCTTCCTGCCGGACTATTCCGCCGTTTCGCTCCTCATCCACCTCCCCTTAGGTTTGGTTCAGTTCGTTCTCCTTCCCTCCCCTCCATCGCTCTCGTCTCGCTATTAACCACGTTTCTGATGTGCGATGATAATTGCCCCGTTCAATCACCACCTTCTCTTCTAGCTCGCGATTTACCCCCATAGGTTCTAGTTTTATTTTTCCGATTCACCTCTCCGATTAGGGTTTACCTATGTGCCTTTACCCTAGTGAACCTTTGGACCCTTAATTTCGTTCAAATTAACTAATTTCTTTGCTATTACCTGTAGTACCCCTTGTGTGTGTTGTTGTCTGTGTTGGTTGAGCCAATTAAATGAACTTTTTTTTTCCTGAAATGAACAAATTGATCTTTTTTCCCCTGCCAGATGAACAAATTGAGCCTTTTTTTTCTTTGAGATGAACAAATCTAGCTGTTTGGCATCATTATTATCTACCAATTTGAGATGAACAAATTGAGCTTTCTTTTTCTTTGAGATGAACAAATCGAGCTCTTTGGCATCATTATTATCTACCAATAACAAGTACTAGAGCATTTAGCCCCTTCCTTTTGAACCGTAATCCTATATGGCTAGCTTCTGTTTTTCATCTAATATTATGCTTGTGATACTCACCGTGCTGGCTGTTTTCTTCAGCTCTATGATCAAATCGGTGCTTCAACTTAATGTTAGATGCACACCTCAGTTTTTTTTTATCTTAAGCCCACCTCAGTTATTAGTAGTAGTTGATTTGAGCTTGGCTGCCATCTGATTTTTCGCCTCCATCATATATGCAACTGTACGATAAGCTTGGCAGCTCTACTTGGCGCACTATCGCCAAAGAAGGCTCTCCACTTACTGATCACAAGTACGGTGCGGACCCATTGTTCTAGTTCGGCATTAGTTAGAATCAATTTTGTCTTTTTAATTTTCCCAACATACATTGTTTAATTCACAAACTTGTTGACTCATGGCTTCTCCTTGATTTTCCCTCTCCCTCTAAAGGGCAAACATTGAATGGATCTTTGAAGACGATAAGAGGTATAAGACGAATCTTCTATGCTTTCAACTCATTGGTAGCTTCATCACGCTCAATGCAACAGTCTATGTTTTCCATCGTGTCCACAAGCTGAACTAAGCTAAGGGGAGAAAGGTTTTTTTTGTCTATGTATGCCTGCTTGTCTTATGTAATAGCACTCGGATTGTGGCCATCTAGTGCTTATCTATTGTGGCGACGACTATGTGATATGTGACACTGTTTTGTAATAAGGATCAAAGCAAGTGTCATGTCCTAATCTATGTCTGTTCGGGTTATGGAGTAAAAACTGGCGCTTTCAACTTAATTTGATATTGTACTGCCATCTGAATATCTAATGTTTCTATTCATCACATATATGCTACTGTAGGATAAGCTAGGTAGGCAGCACTGCACCTCCAAACTCTGCTGCCCGCAATGCAGCTGAAGAGAGGTCTCGTTTTCAAATGAAATGGATGACTCAAATGCACGGTTTAATTCAAACTAATATTGAATTAGCTCTCATACCATTTTGCCAATTCGCAAAACTCCCACTCCGAGGCTGATCAAGGAAGTGATCTTTGCATATATGGAAAGAGTCCGGACCTGTTTTGGTCTATCAGGATTGTCTACAAGTAATCAGGTTAGGGGAGAGGATCAAACAAACATCTATTTTCACGGGCTAGGAGATTGTATTTGAGGTAAGTAATGGGATGCGGCCGTGGATAATCAATCTAATGCCTAAAACAAACTAACCTTGTCTCAGCTTTATATACAGCTAGAGCCCGGCACGATAAGACTCAAATGCTAACAACTTCAAACTGACTTAATCCTTAAAAAATGAGTTTACCTCTAAGCATTTGGCGAAGCCGGTCCTGGAACGTAGTTTTCTATTGTTGTGATGTCTATGTGATATGTGACACACTCTTATGTAATCGGGATCAAAGCGAAGTGTCGTATCCTACTCTATGTCTGTCCGGGTTTTGGAGACTAGCCATATTTTATAGCATGTACTATTTTATACTGTGCTACCTCTGTTCTAAAATATAAGGATTTCTAGGTTATTTAGCGGAGATAAACGTTAAGAAAAGAGTTTAGCGCCACAAAATAAATAAGGGAAGAGTGGGTAAGATAGGAAGAAATTTGAGTAGAAGGTGGTCGATGGGACAAGTAGTATTATGAATAGTTTCAGAAACCCTTATATTTTTGGTACACGATTCAAATGCTAGAAGTTCTTATATTTTCAAATGGGGAGAGTAGCTTTTATAATTTACTCTCTCCGTATAAAAAAAAATACAGGGCATATTTTGTTCTATTATAATAAGACTTTTGTCGACATGTGATAGTTGCCATGGTCCGGCCCGGGGTACCCAGTGTTCCGCGGTGGGGGTCTAAAGCTGAGATCTACATGTCGCTCGCCGGAAGATGATCGAATATACACTCACGATCTACCCAGACTTAGGCCTCTCGGAGGATAATAACCCTACTCCTATTTATCTTTTCTCCCTTCTTTATGAATCAAAGAATATGGTTCTTACAATTCGTCTCCGCTCTAGAGGACTAAAGCTTAGTGTTGCTCTCTACTGAAATCTACAGGAGTCCAATCTTTCTTTTTCGGTGCACACAGAGTACTGTACATACTATTACATGGGCTGTCACTGCCGAAACATCCCTCTGTCGCCTTTCATCCAACCTCGCCCCCTCGGGTTACCCGTCCTACCTGTCCTTGAGCTGTCCTTCATGTGATGGAGCTCACTCCTGTCAGAACGGGTTGGACGGGGGAGAGGAATGCAATCTGTACCAAATCATGGGAATTTACTACCCTTGATCAGCCGTGAACATGTCACATAAATGCGGAATGACGGTCCCGCCTGCCCCAGTGCCAGAGGGTGGAGCCCGCATAGCCCACTGGTCTCTGATTCATGGGTTACTCCACGTGCCCAGCCCGCGTCGGCTCCCACGTAGTCTGAGTGAGGGGAGCCCGGGGCAGGGCGCGCCTGCCATGCGTCGGCTCCTATGCACAAAGGGCGGGGGAGCCCAGGTTAGGGCCCATGTGCCACGCGTCAGCTTCCGTGCACTCCGGATGGGAGAAGTCCGAAGCTAGGCGCGTCTGTCACGTGTTGGCCTCCATGCACTCCGTGGGGGCGGCCATGGGGCCTTCCCCCGTGACTAGGGATAAAAACGGATCGGAAACAGTCGGAAACTAACTAATTATACCATATTTGTTTTCATATTTTTTTTAGAATCGGATTCAGAATCGGAAATCTCGGATACAAAAATGGAATCGAATATTACCGGATATAGGTACGGAGCGAATACGAATCGGAACGAATACGGTAACAAATATTTATTCGAATATAAAAACCCTTCAAACTAAACTTTATAAACCATCAAAAAGAGACAACTTATTATTTTCGAAGATAAAGTCTACCAAAATCTTCCTCTCTCTTATCTTTTCCAAGTTCGAACGCAGTGCACTAAAAAAAGTTTGAGCATAGGGAAACAGTCATCTAAAAAAACGTTTGAGCATAGTGAGGTAGTGAACTGGCGACCACATATTTCTTTATGTTTTTTATCTCTCACCAGCTTATCTCCTCTGTACTATACACCGACACAAGCAGCAACAGCAGCTAGGAGTCTCGTGATGGAGCGAACTCTCGTCCCAATCAGTGAGTGAGTTGGATCGAAAGCAGGCGAGCACAGAGCTGGCGGGCTGCGGTGGTGCAAGCTCCAGTGAGGCAGCAAGAGCATAGGGGAACAGCGAGTTCTTGCCAAGGCAGGAGCGGAGCAAAACAAGCCTCAGCTAGCCATGGACGAGGAGGCGCGCGTCGCCACCGGCTGCTCCCAGCTCGAGGATAATATCCGAACCGTTTTCACTTCTATCCGTGACTTGTCCTAGCTAATTTCCACCTGCATGGAGCAGAGGAGCTAGTAATTGCATCTGCTCGCTAATTGGATATTAGAGCAGTTTTGACTCGGCAAACCGGCTGATGGCTAGATCCAGTTATATCACCACGTATGCACCGCAGGAAGTAACGTTGATGAAGCAAAAAAAATGCTTTGCAGCCCGCCATCAGGCTCCTAAGTGTCTGATATGCGTTAGGGCTGTACTCCTTCCATCAAAAGAAAAATAATTTTTGACTATGAATCTAGAGATAGATTCATAGTTAGAAATTGGTTTTTTCTTTAATAGAGGGAGTAGGCCATCGTTGGACTGCGTTGTTTCTGTTTTTAGTTCAGGAAGAGATCGGAGATAAATTCTGGACTTGCAATTGCAATAGTACGTCTCAGTTTCTCATGATCACATCCAGGCCTTTCTTTTTCCAGTGGATCTAAAGATAAACAAAATTTAGTTGTGCACTTGTATAGATCTACAACTCTAGTATGGTATGCCTTCTATATCTGTTATTATATCTCTATAGATTGTTCTTTTGAAATTCTTTGTTTTTAATCCTAATTTTATATGTTTCTAAATTGTATCTCTATATGAACTTTTTGGCCTAATATAGATCGTTATGTTTTGGACCATCTACTCCGTATTGAAATCAAATTTCTGATTTTATTTTATTTTAATTTTGAATTTTAGTTAGCATGATGTTATGTTTTACATGAACTCTTTTTTCAATATTGTCTATTTTTTAATCCGAATTTCTTATATTTCTATTCATACTCTTTGGTTTAATCTAGTCCTTTATAATTTGGACCAACACTAACACTATAATGAGTGACTTAGATTTGTTTCTTTTCTCGATTAATGTGGGAATTTTTGAGCATTGAGAGCGAACGTGGATGCTCCTTTTTCTATTACTTTATTGAGACAATAGATAGATTTTGGACTCCCAATGGTACATTTACCATACCTGGATGATGTTTTTAATCCATCCATCACACAAGCACGAACCCACTGGCGAGGCATCAAGAGAAAGTATCAAACTACACATTTGTGAAATTTCCTTTGGTGCATTGGTTAGAGCATGTTGGCTACTTACCGTAGGTCTTAAGGATCGAATCTTGCTTAACTCATTTTTTCTTGTTAATTTTATTGGATTTTGATTTAATGGCATAGTAAAATCCCCTTACTTTTTAACTCCATTGGATTGCGATCTTTTTTTCTTGATAATTTCATTGGATTTTGATTTAATGGCATAGTAAAATCCCTTTCTTTTTATTCTTGTTAATTTCATTGGATTTCAATTTAATGGCATAGTAAATCCCCTTCTTTGTTTTTAACTTCATTAGATTTCAATGGAATGGTATAATAGATGTAATTTTTTTAGCTCATATACCGAAAGCCTCTCCATTGGATCTTCAATTTAATGGCATTTAAATGTCACATATAATATTTTTTTTCTGATAAATAGCTCATGTAAATAGAAAGTTTCTCCATTGGATCTTCAATTTAATGGCATATTAGAATTTAATGGACATTAGAAGTCACATGTAATATATTTTTATGATAAAATAGCTCTTGTAAACCGAAAGCCTCTAACCGGAGCGGCGACGGCATCGCCACCATCTCGCTAAAACTCTAACCGCGTCATGCAAAGAATCTCTATAAAAATCTTGGCACCCCCAATCTTCAAATCCTGGCTTCGCCCTTGCATGAACCTCATCAGTCGGAATTGAACACGCAAGCTTAAGCACGAACCTTTTGTTTGTTGGAATCTGAAATGCTCATATTTTAGAATGGAGGGAGTAGTTAATTGCCAATAGTTTGGTGCTCTGGCCGGCCGGGGACTCATCGAGTACGCGAGTAGTTTGTACATTTAGCTCGTCGGGTGCTTGCGGTGGGCTAGGGCAGACTACTAGCTCCGTTCCAAAATATAAGCATTTCTAGGTTTAGCAAAGATTATGGTTGAGAAGAAAAGACTTTGGTGTCCCTCAGGGAGGGTTAAGTGTAGGAGGGTAGTTAGGGTTAATATGGAAAGAAATTTTAATTGATGCAACAAGTAGTATTGAAAATGTTTATATTATGGAACAAGTTTTGGATCTAGACATTTATATTTTAAAACGGAGGGGGGTAAAGCTAATACGTGCGTGCGTGTTTGCAGCGCTCGTTTTAACTAACTTTCCATTTTTGCACTGCTGATTCTTTCGGTTTGTTTGTTACACACGTAAACACAGCCATGCAGGGGATTACGTGTGTAGTAGAGTAGAATAATAGGTGGGACTCGCAAGCATTTATTATATCAAAATAATTCTAATCTATTAGGTAAACTCTAACCAATTCCACGTATAAAAAATATCTTGACCAAAAGCTTTCTATTAAACTTTTAAAATATTCAACTTGATATTGAAACTTTCAACTCAAATTTAATTTCAACTCAAAATTTGAAACTTTCAATTAAATTTTAATGAAACTTTTAACTCAGATTTTGAAATTTTCAACTCAAATTTAGTGAAACTTTCAAGTAGAATTTTGAAACTTCTGACTCAAATTATTCTCTAGGAAATTCGAAACCATTTTTTCAAGAAAAATAAAAAACATCAAACTTTGAGGCATAATGCTCTCTCTCTGGCTAGCTACTTCTAAGAGTGGTATTTGGATTGGTCATACTAACAGGAAAGGAAGGCTGACCGATTTGACAGCAAAAACGATAAACACGTGAAAGGGAGCGTCGGCAACGAGCGTGCCATAACTAGCATTTCCAAACGGAGGGAGCCCTTATTATGCTTCCTTCGGAACCAAGTCTGCTCACTGGTCTCTCTGCCGGTCTACCCTTTCTTATTGGGCAAACCGTATACCGGTGTACTGCCTTGCATTTTGAATTGCTACCACTATGTTTTGAAAAAGAAACAAGAAAGAATCTAGTACTGTAGTTCTGGCCACCGGCCCTTTTTTCTTAGCTTCTAGGGTATTCACAGTGGAGGTCACCCCTAGTAGTGGCCTTAACATGTCACCTAGGACAGGAGACGCCACTAAAAAGCTATTGTCTGTTTTAGTGCTCATGTTTTTCAACTTACAGAGAAGATCAACATTTTGCAGCAAATAGCCTAAAAAATCAGTAACAAATATAAAATCTACCCCCTTTCTCTCCTCTCTAGGTATCTGTCACTCCTCCCTCACTACTGGCACCCCTCTCCCTCCCCTCCCTGTCAGTGCCGCTCTCCCCTCCGCCCTCTAGCTGTGGTTGCTGCCGCTACCACCGCCACCGCCACCACCGGAGCACGACCGACGAGGATGAGGACGAGGACGAGGACGAGGGATGCTCATGGATGAGCTCGTCAAGACGAGGAAGGAGAAGGAGGAGCGGGTGCCCTGGCGGATTCCAATGCCGTCGGGAGTCTTTCCTCACTGCTGCCCATGGCCGTCCTCCTCCTCCTCAGTCCGAGCAGCGGCCCCAGTGGTGGATCCACTCGGAGCGTCCTTTGACGGTTGGTACCCTGACAGCGGAGTGGCGGATCGAGGATGGCTCGGGCCAGCGAGCTCCATGTGGCCGGTGATGGTGGCAGCATAGATTGAGGTGGGCTATGTCAAGGTCGTTGTCACTATCGTTGTCTTGCTTTTCCTTGCCAGTCCTCCTGGTATGCCCATCCTACTCTGGTCGTGCTCATGCTCCCCTCCTTGCTCTAATCTCGCCGCCACCTTCTACTCGAACTCCTTGCAAGAGGGGGAGGGGGTGGGGTGCCACATGCGGGGGTCTCTCCCCCAATGCGGTTCGCAAGGTGTGGCTCCATGGCCTGGTGACCTCGCCCTGACAAGGCTCCCGCGCCCTCTGCAAGGCACGAGGAGCCTCGCGAGAGCACGGGTTTGACAGATGTGGAGCTACGGCAAGGACGTGGTGTGGTGAGGCCACTCACCACGTCCTTGCACTGTGAATGGCCTTACAAATATTGGACGAGCCTGCAGATGGATGCCCAGATCGATCGATAGTAGAAAGAAACACCTTATTACCTAATCACCCTGAGACATACATGAACATAACTAGCTATGGGGAAGGGACTAGAAGGCCAACTAACATATATCGATCTCCACGCGTATACGGTGGAACATTATGTGATGATATATGTAATTTTTTCTTTTTGTGTGTGTATATAAAAAGAGAAAAAGGTAGGTAAATTTAGTACTGTACCCTGAGAGTAATGCGGGCCATCCATTGAACTAAATTTATGTATACACTATACTACACCGCATAGTATAAGCAATATAGATGACAATACTATGGGAAAATTGTAAAAAAGAAGCGGCACTATCTATATATTTGTTGACAAATTTCCCCCCTAAAATATATCAAATGTAAATATAGTATAAGCATAGTATAATTATAATGTAACTTGCATTTAACTACCATATAACTTATATATAATTGAGATGTAACTCTGCGTTACGCAGTGGTAGCGCATTGCTTCGGCGAAGCGGAGATCGTGTGCGCTGCCTTCCCCGCTTGCATGATCCCCGCTTGCATGATCTTGGAGCAAATCTAATTGTCCAAATTTTGACAAATTTTCTCCAGAATTTCTGTCCACAAATATCTAGCAAAATCAAATAGGAACTGCATGGCACCATATATAATCTTTACTGCTATAAAAGCAAAGTCGTCCTTTCTCCTCTCACTCCCCCATGTAGAAAAAAGTACATTGCCTTAAAAACTCTCTAATCATTGCACTTCCCTCACGTAAAAACTACCCTGCATGCTGTAAAGGAAATGTGCAAGTGGGGCGGGTGACGCTGCAAAACCCCACTTTGATTGATGCGGCAGCCCGCATCAACCCTGAATCCAGTTGCCCTGCATCACCCAGCTAAGACGAGAAGTACTTTTTGCCGGGATGGCTGAAGAAAAAGGACATCCAAATTTTATTAAGACTGAGGAAAAAAGTTACAAGAAAACATAATCGATAGAAGACCGTCGAGATTGGTTGTGCACCAGAGCGCACACCTAGGAACCACATGCCAATCACACGAACACACGCCTCCAAGAGGGGAGCATGGCACCAAACTGGCTGCCGCTATTTGTGGTTGATCTCTAACGGGCCTACAAAAGGACCACAGAGCGGAGTCTCCAAAAACGATGTCTCCACGGAAGTTACGATGCCAAGGACGCCGCTATCGCCCGGCCAAGGAATTGGACATGGTTTCACCCAGAGATTCTTGCCAAGAGAGAGAGGAGGGAGGTATCTCGACAGTGCCCCCAGGGGGTTACGGCGCCTGAAGGTGTAGCCACTGCCGGCCAAGTGAATCCCCGGGCTAGGCTTTCACCTGGGACCCCCTGCAACTGTCATCGTGGTCTATCGCCCATCCTCTCAGCTACCACCATCCAAACATTGGCAACATGCGGCCTCCGCCACATCGGACCGACGCCCCTCTGCCAACAGACTTCCAGTCCTGCCGTCGACAAGATCACCACTCCACCCTGCCACTAGTGCCCTCTACTTCGCCACCACTCCCCCACACACGGGCTCAGGCCTCCTCCGCCCCGCCGCCCGTCGACCTCCTCGTCGGATCCGGCCAAGGAGCCCGGAACTACACGGTGTTGCTTTGGAAGCCTGAGCCTTCCCATGCTTACCGGGCGCTGGCTCCACCCTGCCTACTGTCGGCCCCCGGTTTTGACACCGAAAACCTCATGTGTACACAGTACCAAATCCCTGGATCAGTAGTTTGGTACACACATAACACAACTGATATCACATTAACTGCATCAGTTAAAGTCATACAATACTTTAATATTACAAGGGATACCCGATTGGGTCCCACATAGACAGAGCATGGTCGTTTACATTATCAAACACCAAAAGATATAGGTAAGGTAGCGGAAGCGAAGCTGTGGCGGTCCATCTATACTCCACAGGCATCGACTAGAGATCTAAACCCTAGGGTGCCTCCTTAGGTTCCTCCTCCTCCGAGGGGACGCATGCGTACAGGTCGTCCTCGTTATCCAGCTCTAAAAAAAAGAATTAAACATCGGTGAGTACAAATGCACTCGCAAGCCACCACTACAATATGTAGTAATGCACATAGAACTTCAAGGATGGTTTGGTTTATTTGCAGAAAGCAACATTTCACAAAGCAGTTCATAAACCTATGACCTAGCAGTTTTAACTGAAAACAAACGTTATGTTTAACTTGTTATCAAACAGTGAGAGGTACATCTACCTCCCCAAGGCTCCCTTGGTTCGGCTTACTCTTGCGTCCAGTTTTGATCCATTTCCCCAAATCTCGACCTTCCCGCATCCCGGGAGAGTCCACATTCCTCCATCCCAACCTAGTCTAAGCAATATTAAAACTTCTGAGACTAGTCAAGTGTATACCGAGTCCCAGTGCTCCTTTAACCGCGAGCACGGCTATTCGAATAGATTGGTTTTACTTACACTGCAGTGGATGTACGCTTTACCCGCACTCCATGACTCACCCAACACATGAGACTTGTCACGGCCCGGCCTTTCGGTTTCCCTTGCACTGCGGCACCCGCTCCAAGGACTATGAACCCTCATGCACCCGTAGCGCCCAACGCCTCGAGCTATTGGTGAGAGGAGTCCTAGAACCCGAGAAATCCTAGGTTTACACTATATATACTTAGGGTGCATTTTAGGTTTTGACATCATCATTCACAACATTTCGTGTGCCCTCGTCACCACACTTCTCATCATCATACGTTCAGCATGCAGAACCAACCATGACTGGGGTGCCGCCCCACTCGGGTCACCTAATCTTCCAGGTCTATACCCATTCGAGAAATACGGTCGTACACTTGAATTCAACAAAAATTCATCAAACCTACCGTGGTTACCCTTACCGACCCCCCAATGTGGTTACCGTGGTAACTTCAGTAGGGTGAACCCTGCTACAATATATGTCGAATACACTTGAGTTCAACAAGAAAAATTCACAAATCTAGCTATGGTCTTCATGCTATTTGTTTTCCCCACGTTACAAGCAACTGCTACAAGTAGAAGGATTTGCATAGAAGCTAGGGCTGAAGGAACTGCTGCAGGCGTAACTTTTGCCGAAGGCCTACCGCCGCTGGATCCGGCGCTCCCAAGGCCCACGAGCCGTCATGCTGACGCCACGTGATTTGCAAACCTCTCCGCCATTGTAGACGCTGCCTAGCCGCTGTTGTCGACGCCGCGCGAGCTACCTCGCTCGTAGTAGCCATCTTTGCGTTCGTCGCCACCGCTAGAACTAGCGCTTCTGACCGCCTACGCTTCCATATCTGCCACACGCACTGTCAGGGTTGAGCAACAGCGGTTGCCGGAGCGGTAGGAGGAGGGTGAGGAGTGGTAGGGAGAACACGAGGTGACTAGAGTTGAGACCGAGCGGAGGAGAGGACGAGGAGTAAGCGGTAAGGAGAGGATCGGGAGTAGAGGCCAAAGGGATAGGGCATGATCGATGGAGTGTCGATTTTTATAATGCTTCAGTGTTTTCTACACATGGTTCGCTAGGAGCACCGCCTGGCTACTTTTACATATAGCCCTCTTAAATGACTGCCTGTGAAAATCATAATTTTCTCAAGCGATCCGTTAAAGGATTGCCTGTAAAAATAATCCTATTCCATAGGTGGTCCTCCTAAGATGACCCGATTTTCACAGACGGTCAGTGACCGGGGACCTGGTGCATTTTCACAGGCGTGCTTATTTTTGGCCAACCATAAAGATAAAAAAAAAGGGTGTCGCCAAAAAATATCTTTATAGTGGTTCCCTTAGCTGCTCTAGATTTACAAATTACTTTGCAATACTTGCTACTTAAATGTAGGAGCATAAAATTTTCTGCTGTTGAAGTTACTTCTGAGATGAAGATGATGGGTCGTTATAACTAGGGCTGAAAACGGTCGGTAAAATTTCCGAACCGACCGACGCCGTTTTCCGGATTTTACCGACCGTTTTCCGTTTTTTTCGGTACTGGTCGGAAATGATCCGGAAAACGGTATTTGGGTTTCGGAAACGGTATCGGAAATGATTTCAGTAGTTTACCGACCGTTTCCGAAGTTTACCATATTTATTCGGAAATTTACTGATAACACTGATTCGGAAATTTATTCGGAAATTAACCTAGGTACTGAAGTACCCTCACCTTATCCGCTCAATCTCAGGCTCAGCTTCTCACCGCGAGACACACACGGTGACACGGTCACAGCCTCCTGCGCCGTCGGCCGCCGCTCCCATCTGCCGCCCTCCCGTCCGGCCGCTGCTCCCGTCCGCCATCCCGCCAGCCGCCGCTCCCGTCCTCCCCCGCCGGCCTCCACTCCCGTCTGCCGCCCCCGCCGGCCTCCGCTCCCGTCCGCCGCCCAGCGGGCCTCCGCCGCTGCCTGGTGCCCCACCCCGCCGGCCTCCGCTCCCGTCTGCCGCCCCGCCGGCCTCCGCTGCCACCCGGTGCCCCACCCCGCTGGCCTCCGCTCCCGTCTGCCGCCCCGCCGGCCTCCGGCGCCGCCCGGTGCCACCGGCCTCCGCTCCCGTCTGCTCCTCTCCCATCCGCCGCCCCACCAGGCCCCGGCTTCCGCTCCCGTCTGCTCCTCTCCCGTCCGCCGCCCCACCAGGCGCCGGCCTCTGCTGCTGGCCTCCCGTGCGCTCGGCCTGCCTGCCTGGCGTTCTCCGCAGTGAGGCACAAGGGTGGTTATTTGTGGTGGTATATTGGTTTTGGACATAGTTACATTGTCATCTTGTATGCTATTATGTTGGATAATTATTGAGATTGCTTTTTATGATGGGTGATTATTATGTGATATCGCTATTATTATGTTTAGTGATTATGTGAGTTACTCTAGATATTACATGTGAGGTAAAGTTATTTCCGATCCGAATTCATGGATGTCCGACCGATATCGATGAATTTCCGACCGAGCAACTCCATTTCCGATGCTTCCGAATTTTCCGAAGCCGTTTTCATTTCCGACATTACCGTTTTCGATTCCGATTCCGAGTACAAAATATGGAAATGGAAATGATTTAGGGGTTTTTCCGATCATTTCCGACCGTTTTCAGCCCTAGTTATAACATCTTTCCATGAGTAGTATATTGCTGCCTACAATCTTCATGTGTCGCGTACATTTCAAAATAAAGCCGTTATGTGAAAATAAAGTTTTGTTGTTTGGTTGGAGGCTTGAGACTGAGTAAATATATAAAACATGAAAAATACACTTGTTTGAATTAGATGGTGACAAGTGTTGGTGGTGGAGGAGCAAGGCGGTGAGGCGCAAACCATGCCTGAGTCAGCTATTCATTTTCAGTGGCCTATGTCAGGCAACTCTCCAAGGAAGCAATCAAACATAATTGTGTGTTGCTTAGGCTCACTACAGGCCAGGTAGATCTCCACCATGGTAGAAACCAAACACACCCTTACAGCCTGTTGGTGAGCAAGGGTAGCAGGTCCAGACCGTGATGCACAGGTCCATATCATCTGCCTTCAGCCTCAGAGGCAGACTTTGTTGTTGCTTCCATCTGACCAACCCATTCAGCAATCAACGGAGGCATGCGTTGTCTCTCCAGAATTAGGGTTTTCTCTCCAAAAAAAAAAGATCAACAAACAAATTTCCAACGGCAAAGTGCGGGGGGTCAAAAACCAATTGACATCACCCACATGTCTGGCAATGGTGAATTTATTGTCCAAAAACATACAAATCAGAATATGTACAACACCATGGAGTAGTATACTTGTAAGATAAGCAATGAAATTATAGGCTAAAAAAAGAGAGAACTGGAAGGCACACTATGGTGAGAGATCAATCAAAGAGATGGAAGTTGTTTGCATAGCTCACTTGTTTGATACGGCAGTAGGATCATTGGCAGCTCAATTGATGAAGGATTTTCTTGGTCTACTCCCTCCGTCGTAAAACATAGCAAGTTTTAGTCCTTGGCACGGCTATTAAGGAGAGAGGTAAAAAGATCGGGATGGGTGGAGCGTGGGTCCAGACTAGTTAGGTAATGACGAAGACAAGGGATATCATAGGTAGTTTAACGGTAAATGTGACATTTCACAAGTCCTACTTGTTATATTAGGATAAATTTAAACTCTAAAAGTCAGTTATATTTTGGGAATGAGGTAGCAGTTGTTTGCTTCTTGTTCTTGCGGTTAATGGAGATAAGATAGATATCGATCCATCTTGTGTGATGTTGCCGCCAAAACATTTTGCTCCCGGCTTCCCGTTTTCCCACCAGGAATTTTGTTTGTTGACGCTTATTTTTTTCTGGAGAGAAAACACTAATTCTCTCGGTTAGTTAGCTACTAATCCATTACTTTGGTCGGGCAACACATGCAGCCATCAGCTGTTGATTGCCGAATGGGTGGTCCAGATGTAAGCAACGGTGAAGTCTGCGTTTTGGGGACAAAGGCAAATGACCCGATCCCATGATCACACACACACAGACTCAAGACACAGGCGTGAGGCATCGCACGTGCCACCACACAACCCAAACCCATCCAATAACGGGCCAGGCTAGCTCATGCACGCTGGCTGCTTAAGTTGCACATGCGGCAGTCGTACCCCATTAAGCACTAACCACCATCATTAGTGCTTAATGATTTCTAATTATAAAATAATACATAAATAAGCAAAGTTAAAAGTGAATAAGAACCAGCCTTGACTGGGGTGCCGCCCCACTAGAATACCCTAATCCGCTAGGTCTATGCCCATACGAGAATTGCGGTCGTACTCAGGTCGTTTCCTGCCTGTTTTCTTGACTCGGTCCTTAACTGACTAGGATTGGCGCTAACCTTTACCAGGAACCACCCATATCAATCCATGCCACCCCGATCAAAAATGATTTTGTTTCTTAGTTTTGATTTTCGCAATCAGTTTCCGTATGTCTCGTGAGTGGCAATTCATGTCCCCACTCACATAAAATGACGTTCGTCCCTTACCCGGAATGCTCATCCCCATTGCGACCATTATCATATGTGAAAGAGAAACCTAATTAGCAACACTAAGCAATGTCAACAAATGACTTCAACATATAATAAGAATATATGGCGTCAAGGTGTAGGGCATCAACTCAATAACGACTTTAAACGGAATTTAGGAACGGAATTTAATATAGCATGCACTTTATTTGTAAATAAAAACCATTTCGCATTAGGATCAACATGCTCAAGGAAGGGGGCATGGTGAATTACCTTGCTCAGCTACAACAACTTCCTCATCTGCGTCAAGGGGCTCGTCGTCGCAAACATAGCCTAGTCGAAACGAGCGGAAAGTCAAACTCGCGTCCAAACACAAATAAATAAGGAATAAATACAAAGAAAAAGGGAAAATACCAAACTAGTGCCATTTGATAGATCTTGATTTTAGATGAATTTTGCTGAAAGTTTCACTCGATTTGGACTTAGGATGCAAAAGTTATGGACTTTCAAAGATTCCAATTTGAATTATATCAAATAAAGAGTAAAAGCTACTGTGGGCCTTTTTAGATTACTGGATCATTATTTTTCTAAGGAAAATAAGCTCCTTTCACTGGTGCATGGGACCCACCTATCAGTGAAGGACTAAGGAGATTAATTAACTCTTAACCAGGTTAATAAAATAAGAGAAAAGGGCGGCCCCCATGTCATAGACTGGGGGTAATTATCTTTCTCTTTTTTAAAAAACGTAGAAAGCACTAGGGGCAGGCCTACACGTCAGTGCCGGGAGGGGATTACCTGTCGTCTTCCTTGCCACGCTCTGCCTAGCGCGGCAGAGCGGGATCCCAGCGGCGGTGGCAGGCGCCGACGACGGCCTGGAGCAGTGAGGGAGGGCGGGAGAGAAGCGCCGGGCGGCGGAGGAGGTAGAGGGAGGCGATGCTCACCGGGGCGCGCGGGGAAGCGGCGCGCCAAGTGTGGTCGGCCGGGGGCGGTTCCACAGCAGCGGCATCGTCGATGCCCATCCTTGCTTAGGACCGGGGCGATGTAGAGGAGGAAAGGGGATTTGGGGGGACTCTATGAAGTCTTGGGAGGGGGGGATAAATAGGGGAGCGGCTCCCCTCTTCTGCAGGTACGGCGGCGGGCGCCATGGAGTGGCAGTGGCAACGGTACACGCGTGGCTGGGGGGCATAGCGCGCGTGCGTATTGGGGAAGAGGAGGAGGCCGAGGATGCGTGTGGGGCGACAGAGCTGCTCTTTGCAACGAGTGTGGCAGAGGTGGGTACGGGGAGGGCTATGGACCGGTAGTCCAAAGCGGGCGTCAACACAGTGGCGGCCTGCATCCACTGGTCCGAGGGCGGCGGCGAGGCGCATCGGTTGGCAGGCGACTGGCGCAGGGCACCACAACGTCTAGCTGCGCGTGGTGGCATAGGGGTGGCGAGAGGGAGGACGATCGGTACCACGGCGGGGCAGTTAGGGAGGGGAGGACACGCATGGGTGGCGGCACAGGCACGGCAGGCGGGGGCGGTCCGTGATCCGGTGGGTGCAACACAGGGCCGGTACGGCTCAGGCCCGAGCGGAGCCTCGCCGCAGCGGCGTACTCCATGCAAGTGAGAGAGAGGGAGTGCGCAAGAGTGATAGAGAGAAAGCGAGGAGGGAGATGGTCACGCGGTCGGGCACGTGCAGGCGGCCGTCGAGCTACGACCCGACTGACGGACCAGAGGCCCTCTCTGCTTTCTGGGAACTAAGGAACAAATGGCCACGAAGTTGTCAGCCTTGAAAAAAATCATATTCACAAGATAGGGTTGTTTCAAGATTCGTGCTAGCTAAAGTGTCAAGATTCGAGAAGGGATGCTATGCATCCTAAATGGCACTGGTGACCCTCTCCCTTACCTCTCTCCCTCAGAGCTCTCTCCCTCACCTATCCTAGTCAGTCCCACTCCGCGACAACAATGACTAGCTAGGGTTGCCAAATCCTCCACCGCCGCCACCGCTGCCACCCATCATCGATGATGCTACGTACTGTGGCCAACGCCAGCAAGTGGAAGGTGGCTCGCGCGGCTGCCTAGTCCACGCCGACTTTGGCTGCCCGTCCATCCGTGATCAACGTCGACCACCCCGACGGCCTCGTCAAGCCACACATCTCCGAGGGCTGGACGCTGCTGCGGTAGGCGCCTCCCCTCTCCACCGGCTGCAACAGGGGCGTTGCCACCTCGTCGGCCAGCGTGGTCGCAGTTGCGGCGAATGGCCTGCCCTTCCGGGCCATGCCCACGCCCACCGCTTGGGGGGCGCGGTCACGGCAAGATCGGGGTCCTTGCAATGTCTCGCCGTGGCGGCCGCCTAGATGCGCGCGCTGGCCATTGACATGGAGTGGCTCGTGAGGCTGCTGTTGGGACTTAAGACGTCCCCGAAGCGCCTCGCCGTCGAGGCTGCCTGGAAGAGGCTTCCTAAGGTGTGGTTTGGCGATGGCACTATCATGGGCCTGCATCCGCCCTCCAGCTCCGCGACGAACGGCGAGCCCAACATCTTCGACGACCTCACCGGAGCTGAATCAGTAGGCGCTGATGCCCACGTGGTGCTGAAGGCCCTAGACAAGCTCGTCGACAAAATGGAGAAGATTTCTCGAGATGATAGATATTTGTGTTTTGCTCCTTTTGTTGTACTGCTAGTCCTACTTCCTCTTGAGGTTTTATCAATTCTATCACGCATGCGGGGATTGGAACGTGAAGCAACTTAAGAGTTACCATGTGAGCACCGGTAGAAGTCAGGTCTCTCGAGCCGTTCTTCTCTCTTTTGCCTAGATGATCTTTCATTTGTAGATTGGGATGTCAATCGGGGCGTCCAAACTTATTGAGATCGTCCGGAGCAAGGGGAATCTGACATGGGAGGAGGTGTTTCTCAAGGCCTACAACGAGCTCACCGGGGAAGAGACCAAGCTATGGGTACAGGAGTGGATACGGGAGCAGCGGACGAGAAGACGCAGGCTCCGGAGGACATGCTGATGCTGCAGTTGCAGGACCCTTTCCTGTTCTAGAGGTTGTCCACTACAGCATAAAACTTCCTGATTTTTAATTACTTGCTGCTTAATTAGATGGCCGGATAATGTTGGTAGTTTTGGCAGTCCTTGTTTTTTTGCTTCCAGTGTAGTTGAACAGTGTAGTCCTTGTGTTTTTGTCCTCCGTTTTATCAGAGTTAGTGGAACAGTAAGTTGGATATTTGTGAAAGTGGAGTAAACTCACGCAATGAATTTAGCATTTGATTGGTTACTATTTCGTTGGTGGAACTGAGCTGGCGGATTTGGAAGCACCGCCAACTTGAAAAGACCTATTGCGTAGCTGAGAATGCCGAGATCAGGTGTTGGGTGATTTCCTAGGTAGTTCGGTTTTCTTTTGATTGGTCTTATAGCTGCCGTTCTTGTTATCTCAAGGTGTGCTGATCCTTGTTGGATAGATGTTGATGTGACTTGGTTGAAGGTTTTTGGTGGATAATTTTGCTGCTAAATGGTGTCTATCGTGTTTGAAAGAGTTTATGGCTTTAGTTTATTATCTTATTTTTCTTTTGTGAGCACGCTTCCTAAAATGTTAATCGACACGTTTTTTGCTCATGCAATGAATTAGATTGATAATCCATAGGGATATATATACATGAGGAGGTCTAAGCCTTTCCATAGGTGATATGCTAGCTTGGAGAAGGAGAGTGCGCATAATGTTGTTCGGTGTGCGGATGGTACCTTTGGCTTTACCGTTTTGCTGTGAAGTATAGGGACAGGACATGTGAAGGTGCCTGTCTGGGCCTCCGCGTCAACTATGACATATCGGTATTGCCACCGCGTCACAGACCCTCACACGGGCAGATGCCTCGCCGATCTTGACCTTGGTGTCGATGAGCCACATCGATCAGTGTTAAGCGCCCGGCCGTGTTCATCGGGCATGCTCTCATTTGGTCAGGCTTGCGCCATGGCTCTCGCGTTCAGTGATTTTTGTGCCCAGTCCGCTCATGGCGGTGCGCCGTGCATGACGCTACATTTATCCTGTGGTGACTGCCGGCCATGCAAGAGAATGACACGTGGAAGTAGGTGTCATGTCGTTTGAACGGAACGTGGGAGCTCAAGGCCGAACGTTTTCCAAGACAACGTGTGAATGAAATTTTTTTACATGCATGGTTGTCAGGGAGATGATCAAACAGAATTCTACTATCACGGTCTGGGACATTGAACACGGGAACATGGCGTAGATTGTATTTGAAGTAAGTAGGACCTCGTCGGCGCGACGGAGTACGGCACCGGTGAGACATGGCTTTGAGGAACAAGGGAACAAGAATATCAATCTAATGCCTAAAACAACTAACCTTGTCTCAACTTTATATACAGCTAGAGCCCAGACAATAGACTGAATCCTTAAAAAACTTTAGTTTATCTGTAAGCATTTGACAAAGCCAATCCTGGAACGTATAGTAGTTGTCCTGCTTGCTGCCTCCCGATGGCTTGCGTTTCTAGCAATTGTATCATAGACCCCACATGACATCTCTCCCTTGGAGAAGCAGCTTGTTATTGAGCTAGAAATCGAGAAATTGCGATAGGAACTCGTCCAGGGGAACCCAAGAAGCTTCTACCGATGGCAATCTTGTCCATTGAACCAACAACTCCTACTCCTAATGGCCTTACGCCAGGCGGCTCTGCAACACCTCACCCGCTGAGGGCTTGTTTGGCAACTTCCCTAGGGAGATTCACCCACGTAGGGCTTGTTCGGTTGGTCTAGGAATGACCGGGGTTGGGCCACAATCCCCGTGGATCTGCCCGGTGAGGATTGAATCCCGGCCCATAGGGAAATGTGCATTCGGTTAAGCCTTGCATGGATTGAATTCAGGTCTACCCCAGCCTTTCCTCCTCAGTTCGGCCCAGGAAAAAATAATCAACCCAAGAGGTGTGGAAAATATCCTCGCCACGAGACACGAGGTAGGACGCGACGCTGCAGCTGCTGCAACGTCGGTGTGACTCGGAGGTGACGGCGACGACGACAGCGACGCAACGCTCTCCCCTCCGATGGCCACCTGCTCGTCGATAAGTTCCTTTCTTCCTTCCCTCTCCTCTCCGATGTCCTAGGGTTTGGGTTTCTTGACGCCTCAAACTCCAGAAGATCCAGCATGATGCAACTTTCAAAAAAGTTTTTGTCGGTTTCGGATTTTGGTTTCTGATTTTTATTCCAAATTTTTGAGGATGTTACAGAACGCAAGGTGATAAAGCGTAGGAATAGGGGGGAAAACTAGGAATAGTATAGGATTGCATGTAGAAATTAGAGGAATGGAAAACATAGGAATTTTATAGGATAGGTTGTTTGGAACACATGGTTGTCTTCAACACAAGATTTAGCCTCCATCCTTTGCTAGCTAGTGAAAAAAGAGAGGTTGGAGTGGATGTTTGAAATTCCTAAATTTTTATAAGAATGTTACAGTATCCCTCCATAATTCCTTTGAGCAATTCTTGCTACCAAACGTGTGAACAGTGGCAAATCCATAGGATCCTGAATCCTACAAAAATCCTAAGGCCACAGTTCACATTTGTGGATTCACTCACTATCTTAGGCAAGTTGTTGCAAAGCAACTTGCGAAATGGATAGAGGTGTGAGCTTCTTTCCGATCAACTAAAACCTGGTACACTAGTGTTTTGCAAACAAACATTTAAGCAAAAGGCTGATTTTCGCAAACAAAATCCTGGTCTCCTTGTCTAGCCACTCATGTCATCTCTCCCGTGGCTTGCAGAGTACGAAAGTACTCACCCTTACTCTCTATATAATATATTAAGGTTTGAAGAAGAAGAAGCTAATATGACCGTCGAGGAGTATCTCTAGGAACAGGTAGACTTTGAAGACTTTTAGAGTTTTAGGCCTTGTTTCCAAACCGCTCCCATGGAACAAGATGGATGCTTAGGTGCTTAGCTTAGTGTTTAGTCGCTTAGTCGTTTCCGCTGTTAGCTTCCACTCTATTGTTTTCGCTTCTCGCTGTTATCTTTTGTGTTGTATCATTGCTCATCTCGGGTCTGTCCATAATAGCAACTTTTGTAAGGATTACTCCAGTGTTGTAATAATGAACTCTGGTAATATCATTGATGTTTCTGTGTGTACCAGCTTAAGTATCCTGGGACTGAAACATATAACACAGGTATAGGTGTGGCTTTTGGGCCTGTGAGGCTCGGGACGCCACGGGTTTCCCATTAGGTTTATTTAATTTAATATATGGTGTGCGTCTATCCTTTTTTCAACACAGGATTTAGCCAAAATCCTTTGCTAGCTAGTGAAAAAAAGAGAGGTTGGAGTGGATGTTTGAAATTCCTGATTTTATGGGAATGCTACGGTATCCCTCCATAATTCCTTTGAGCAATTCTTACTACCAAACGTGTAAACAATAAAAAATCGATAGGATCTTAAATCCTACAAAAATCCCAAGGCCGCAGTTCACATACTCGTAGCTAGTACTACAACAGTAGTAAGTAGCACGGTGCATCGTGACAGACCGTGATAGTGGTCTTGTTGTTCGTTGAGCTCGATCGAAAGGATACGAGCAGAAAGTGGTGCATGCAGGCTGCAAAGATTTTGCCGTTGAGCGTGTCCTCTCTTGATGCTCCCAGCTGGAGTAGTCTGCAAAAGCTTTGTGTGCTACAGGAGTCTAGCAGTAAGCGAACAAAACCCCTTCAGACTATCTCCAACAATACAATCCAAACACGAGACCCATTGGATGATATACGTCATGCTACAGTAAAATGGTCACGCACCTATTTCTCGCCTTCTCCAACAGCGAACGCAAAAGAAAACCCCGCACGCGGACAGTTTCCTTCGCGGGCGCACGATGAAATTTTCACGCGGGAAATGGAGGGTATCGTGCGAGATATACCGGCTACGGGGACTGTGGGTTGGCTCAATGGTGGGCCTGGTTGCTGCTATATGATCTACTCCCACTCGCAATCGCTTCTTGCGGGGGGCGCACTCTTCTTCTCTTCAGGTACGCGCCGATTCTAGAACTTTCCATACCCAACCGCATTCTGCTCCTTGATAGGTCCTCTGATTCGTGCGGTCTATTGCGAGGGCGCGGGCGAGGGCGTGGGCGCGGGCGCGGGCAAGGGGTGCGAGCGAGGGCGCCGGCCTTCTGTAGCGAGAAATGCCACTACGAGCAGATGCACCTGGACGCCGCCTGCGCGAGGCAGGCGGTGAGCGCCAGGCGGAAGCAGCATGCGCAGCGGAGCAGGCACAAGGCCGTGGCGGCGCCCATGTCCCAGAAGGTGGGGGTGTCCGTGGCGAGCTATTGAGCTGGAGCGCCCAAGGGCCTTGGCCAGGGTGTGAGCAGCCGGGGCCAAATCCGCGTGGAGAGAGGAGAGATGGGACCGGGGACAAAGGAGGCGGGGTTGGAGCCAGATCCATACCTGCGAAGCCTAGCTCGTGCAGATCTCGCCGGCGGCAGAGCTCTCCCTATCGTCGGGTGCGCTTTCCTCTTCTCTCTCCACCTCCTGCGAAACCGTTGTGCGCCAGTCGTTTCGGTCGAGGAGAGAGGACGCTCATATTTGGGTTCCGCCTCGCCTAAGACCGAAAATGGGTGCTTCATATGGGTACTCTGTTGGACCGTGTTTTTTTCTACTACAGTAGCCTGGAACACGTATTTTAGCTTTGGTTCCGCTATGCCTATCCTGTTGGAGATAGTCTCAGATGGGACTTGACAGTAGTTCAGAAAAACAAGGCACCACTACTCATAGAGTCCTTCGAAACTTCATGTGTGAGAAAAAAAATACTTAGTGTACAAATATTTGGACGGTATTCTTTCTCTATAGTGCTTAGTACTACTTCTATACGGTGGAAAATAACTTTAGGGTACTAATTAATATTTTTAAACTTAAATATTTGGACGGTATTCTTTCTCTAGTTTAAATATTTGGACGGTATTCTTTCTCTAGTGCTTAATACTACTCCTGATAAATATTAATTAGTACCCTAAAGTTATTTTCCACCATATAGAAGTAGTACTAAGCACTATAGAGAAAAAATACCGTCCAAATATTTGTACACTAAGGATTTTGTACAGTACTAGACTTTTTATTTTGAGACGGAGGAAGTACTTAAGTACCCTTATAAATCCAAAACTAGCCGGAATGATGAAACAAACCCCATAAATTAAGTTGTAAAATTTAAAATTATCTATGGCCTACAAAATTTAGCTCAAACTGGCAGTCCCTTTGGCCTACACGAGCTCTTGTCCTCCAGGACTCTTTTGAAGCTTAGCAATTACACAGGCTAGTACGCGGATAAATATGAAATTAGAGGTTGTTCTTTGTGGATGATGGTAGTATGTATTTAATGGACAAAAGCTCATGTGGATGAATAAAAATACCATAAAATTGAAAGTTTGTAAAATTGAAATTTTGTCTTAAAAAAGTTATGTAAATCAATGTTGTTGATGTAGAAAGTTGTTGGAGAAAACATATTTTAAAAAGCGTTGTGCAAATAATCAGGATATATAATTTCTTTGCCTACTACCTATAGTACCTTATGTGTGTCTGCTTTTCTTATCGCTGTGTTGGTTGAGCCAATAAAATTAATATTTTTTTTTGGTTCCTGATATGAACAAACTGACCTTTTTATTTTCCTTTAACAAATTGAGCCCTTTTTTTTCAAAAAAAAACTTTCGGATGAACAAATTGAGCTTTTTTTTTAACTTCGACAGGAACAAATTGAGACTTTTTTTTTTAATTCTGAGCGAACAAATTGAGCCTTTTTTTTAACTTTGACATGAGCAAATTGAGTCTTTTTTTATTTTGGGTTGAACAAACTGAGCTTATTGTACCCTTGAGATGAACAAAAGCACTTAAACAAGAAAGACAAAACAAGAACATGACAACGTTGTGTAGCCCCCAACTCACTATTCAATGGAAACATAGTGAGTTTGAGATAAAGGTCTTTATCCATTTCCTTATCATATAAGGTAACATGATAATAAGTTCTACTCTATCTTTAATTATATGGGCTGGTCCACCCCCTATTTAGGTGGTCGTATTTGCCTCCTATAACAGTACCCAGGACACATGTCCTCTACACATATAGACTCTTTTTTTACTTTCTGAGTATTTAATTTCCAATTCATCCATGCTTTTATGCTATTGGGTTTCTAGACTGAATTTATGCTGCTAAATTCTTGCAGGGTTAGTTTAGTTTACTTTCGATCTCATCCATAGGAGCTTCTGATTGGGCCTTTCTGCTAGACCGAGAGTGTCGATCAGAACTTCCGGTCACAACTATCGGAATTTCTGACCAAAACTTAGCAACTAGGACCATTTTCCTATGTGAATGCAGTGCTTTGTGTCTCTCTCTAAGGATCAAGGAAAACTTATGGATCTCTTGGACTTAAACATCAATCCTTTGCAAGAACCTCTCTTAATAGTATGGCTTTCTTATGAGTCAAATTGAAAAGAAAAAATAAATTAAAGTCATGGGCATGTGGAGGGCAGGGATCGAACTCACAGCGTTAGTAGCGCACGCTGTGCAATAGACATCTTTTTATTAGTATATATAGATTTTGTATAAGTTACATTATAGTTACAATATAGTTACCGTGAAAAATTATACCATAGTTATATTTGAAACTTGCAGCAATTTTAGATAGTCTTAGGCGATGATATTTGATCAAAGGTTTGAAATCTTTAAATATCAACCCAAACATGTTACGATAAAAAAGAGAAAAATCCACTCTATGCCTCCGAGTTTGTTCCAGTTCAATGATTTGCCATTGATATTGTCCATTTCTATAATATGCCACCGAGCTCATCGATTGTTCTACAATATGTTATTGGACCACATATGTTTTTTCAAAAACGTCCAAAATGCCTTTATAGACATACAAGGTTAACAATTGATTTATCATATTACAAGTTTTAAATAAATATGAAAATTTTTGTGTAGCCTCCTTACACAGCATGGAAATTTGTATATAAGTTTCAAGATTTTTGCATTACTAATTTTTATAAAATATAATGTACCTGTTATATGCTACATAGAATATTTTTTGTTATTGTTTTTAATGCAAATCATCTGTATGCTCCACAAGATATTTTTTGTACTATTATCTTTTGTGTAAGCAATTCCTCTCTCATACGCCACACAAAAATAACTTTTCAAAAACATAAAAGAAACAAAAAATGTTAAAAGATATACATAAACGTGTGTGTCATGCAAGGAGACTAAAAAAATTTCATAATTTTTTAAAACTTCTTTTGGTGTCAATTAATTATCAACCATCATATGTATGTAAGGGTATTTTAGGTATTTTTGAAAAATTACCTGGCCAATGACATACTGTAAATACCAATGATGAACTCAGTGATAGGATAAAGTCATGTTATTAGGACTGGACCGGACCGACGGTCAAACCGAAAAAACCGGAACCAGAGACTACAACGGCTCGGTTCACTTAAAATGCCACCTATGCAATCGAACCACTAAAAACCGTTGAATTGGTCGGTTTTCTATAAAACCATTGAACTGGCCGGTTTTATTGGAACCGGCCGTTTTTGCTTGTGGACCTTGTTACCCCTATTTTTTTTAATCACATAAGTAAGGTAAGGGTAAAATTGTAAATGTTTAGTTTTTAGGGTTGCCTGTGCTCTGCCTCGGCTAAATCGATCCCCAAACAGATCGGCGGCGGCGACGCAGGCGCACGGCGGAGGCGGAGGCGCAGGCGCACGGCGGCGGCGGCGCCGGCGCCCCATGGCGTCGAAGCAGATGGAGGAGATCCAGCGGAAGCTGGCCGTGCTGGCCTACCCGCGGGCCAACGCCCCCGCGCAGTCCCTCCTCTTCGCCGGCGTCGAGCGCTACCGCCTCCTCGAGTGGCTGTTCTTCCGGTACGCGGCCATACCCACCCCAACCGCGCCACATTCCCCATTTTCGCTTCTCCTACCTTTTATCTTCAAGGCGTGCAGAGTCCCGATCTTCTGGTAGATTTGGTCCGCGTTTCCTTTTTAGAGTCTGAACTCGAAATTGAGGGTTTCGTTTTTCTCTTGTTTCGGAGGCTCCTAGGCGACAGATCGCCAGACGGCGGCGCCCCATGGCGTCGAAGCAGACGGAGGAGATCCAGCGAAAGCTGGCCGTGCTGGCCTACCTGCGGGCCAACGCCCCCGCGCAGTCCCTCCTCTTCGCCGGCGTCGAGCGCTACCGCCTCCTCGAGTGGCTGTTCTTCCGGTACGCGGCCATACCCACCCCACCCGCGCCACATTCCCCATTTTCGCTTCTCCTACCTTTTATCTGCAAGGCGTGCAGAGTCCCGATCTTCTGGTAGATTTGGTCCGCGTTTCCTTTTTACAGTCTGAACTCGAAATTGAGGGTTTCGTTTTTCTCTTGTTTCGGAGGCTCCTAGGCGACAGATCGCAATTCACGCAGCAGAACTGGCAGGGGGATAGCCTCGACCGCGACGAGGAGAACAGCAGGATCCAACGTAAGGCTTTATTTTCACACATTTCGCTACTGCACGATTGATGGTTGCTATTACTTGGGATCAAGTGCTGTGCTGACAGTGGAATGCTCGGGACTCTGCAGACCTGGCCGAGATTGCGAATTTCCTTGGTATAACGCCTTCGGTCGACACCGAGGCAATTCAGGTTAGAGAAATGGGTTGGCTTCATGGGGACAATAACTTTTTTGAGTGCAGCTGCTGTGATTATACAATTAAAATACTCCAATCTTTGGTACTAGTACAAAACCAAATAAACCTTTAGAAGATCATGTAATTTTTGAATTGTTTTTATCGGTTCTAGATTTTTGTTTCCGATTTTTACTCCAAAATTCGAGGATTTTCTTGGTCTACTCCCTCCGTCGTAAAACATAGCAAGTTTTAGTCCTTGCCACGGCTATTAAGGAGAGGTAAAAAGATCGGGATGGGTGGAGCGTGGGTCCAGACTAGATAGGTAATGATGAAGACAAGGGATATCATAGGTAGTTTAATGGTAAATGTGACATTTCACAAGTACTACTTGTTATATTAGAATAAATTTGAACTCTAAAAGTCAGTTATATTTTGGGAACGAGGTAGCAGTTGTTTGCTTCATGTTCCTGCGGCTAATGGAGATGAGATAGATATCGATCCATCTTGTGTGATGTTGCCGCCAAAACATTTTGCTCCTGGCTTCCTATTTTCCCACTAGGAATTTTGTTTGTTGATGCTTATTTTTTTCTGGAGAGAAAACCCTAATTCTCTTGGTTAGTTAGCTACTAATCCATTACTTTAGTTAGGCAACACATGCAGCCATCAACTGTTGATTGCCTAATGGGTGGTCCAGATGTAAGCAACGGTTAAGTCTGCATTTTGGGGACAAAGGCAAATGATCATGTTGGCGGTGGCAGTTGTGGTCTTGGTCTCCGCGTTGTCGGTGGCGCTGCGCGCTTCCTGAGGCTTGGGGGAGTGCAGCGACAAGGTGCCTCTGCCTCAAATGATCCGTTCTTCTCTCTTTTGCCCAGATGATGTTGCATTTGTGGATTGGGATGTCCATTGGGGCGTCCAAACTTATTGAGATCGTCCGTAGCAAGGGGTGATCTGACATAGGAGGAAGTGTTTCTCAAGGCCTATGACGACCGGGAAAGGTACAGGAGTGGATACGGGGTCGAGCTCACCGGAAAGGTATAGGAGTGGATACGGGGTCGAGCTCACCGGGAAAGGTACAGGAGTGGATACGGGGTCCTGTAGCTTCCGCATGTATGTCCTCCAGAGCCTGCGTCTTCTTTGTCTGCTACTCCCGTATCTACTCCTGTACCCATAGCTTGGTCTCTTCCCCAGTGAGCTGGACGATCTCAATAAGTTTTGACACCCCAATCCATAAATGGAAGATCATCTGGGCAAAAGAGAGAAGAACGGCTCGAGAGACCTGACTTCTACCTCTACCGGTGCTCACATAGTAACTCTTAAGTTGCTTCACCATCTAATCCTGCATGCGTGATAGAATTGACAAAACCTCAAGAGGAAGTAGGACTAGCAGTACAACAAAAGGAGCAAAACACAAATACCTATCATCTCGAGAAATCTTCTCTATTTTGGCGACGAGCTTGTCTAGGGCCTTCAGCACCACGTGGGCATCAGCGCATACTGATTCGGCTCCGGCGAGGTTGTCGAAGATGTTGGGCTCGCCGTTCGTCGTGGAGCCGGAGGGCGGGCGTGGGCCTATGATCGTGTCGTCACCGAACCACACCTTGAGAAGCCTCTTCCAGGCGGCCTCAACGGCGAGGCGCTTCGGGGACGTCTTCGGTCCCAACAGCAGCCTCACGAGCCACTCCATGTCTATGGCTAGCGCGCACATCTGGGCGGCCATCGCGGCGAGACGCTGTAGGGACATCTTCGGAGACCGCAGCTAACGTAGAATCCATTCCATGGCTAGCTTGCTCATGTGGGTGGTGGCCACGGCGAGACGATGCAGGGATGCCATGAGGGTTCGATGCTTTATGTCGGCGGCGACGGTCGTGGTCTTGGTCTCCGCGTTGTCGGTGGCGCTGCGCGCTTCCTGAGGCTTGGGGGAGTGCAGCGACGAGGTGCCCCTGCCTCGACCGCTGTCGAAAGATGACAAATTTCTCATCTTTGGAGTGCCAGCACGGGTCATGAAAGCGTGCAGAGGCTCGCCGCGGACCCCGACCTCGATCTTGTCGTGACCGCGTCCTCAAGCGGTGGGCATGGGCGGTGGTGGAGGTTTTGGTAACCCTAGCTAGTCGTTGTTGTCGCGGAGTAGGACTGACTAGGAGAGAGGTGAGGAAGAGAGATTTGTGGGAGAGGGTCACCCAGTGGCATTTAGGATGCATAGCATCCCATCTCGAATCTTGACACCTTAGCTAGCACGAATCTTGTGAACATGGAAGAAAACAGCAGCGGAAAGGCGAAACTAGCGTGACTTCAGCTCCACACCACAGACAAGCTCAACTGGGGTATAAGCCAAGGTCTTCTAAACTCAAATTCGACACGAACGGTCTTCACTTCTGAAAAGGGGAATATAGCAAGGCTAAGTACCACTCACCGTACTCAGTAAGCCATACCAATAATGCATTTGTGCACGGGATTTCAAAGGGAGGCTGTGGGCTCATTTACATAAAAGCAGTTGTAAACAGTGGTAGTTCGCAAAGGATAAAAGGTTGATTGATTGAACAATGTTAATCCTCCACTGATTAAAGTTACACCACGTTAACCAGGCCCAACCATCCCCTTCTGATTAACGTTACACCATGTTAACCAGACTCCACTGTTGAACGCTACACCACGTTCACCAGACTCCACCGATTAACATTAACCGGACTCCACTGATTAACGTTACACCACGTTAATCAGTAAAAGGCCTTCCCTGATCAACGTTACACCACGTTGACCAGGCCGCACTGGTCAATGTTACACCATACTAACCAGGCGCCACTGATTAACGGTACACCACGTTAACCAGTAAAAAGCCTCCCCTGATCAATGTTACACCACGTTGACCAGGCCGTACTGGTCAACGTTACACTATGTTAACCAGACTCCACCGATGGACGTTACACCACGTTCACCAGACTCCACCGATTAACGTTACACCACGTTAACCGGACTCCACTCCATCCACCTGAACCATACCAGTTTCATTAAGTTATTTTAATTAAAAAGAGGTGAGACTAATCACAGTGAGTCTTGACCAGTCGCCCATATCCACGGGCGTGGCTATTCGAATAGATTTAACTCTGATCAGAGGTGTACAACTTTACCCATAAGACAGCCTCACACATGTTCCCGTGTGCCGATGCATCACCACGATACCCCGTAAGAGACTGTGACAAGACCATTCACGCAACCTCTCTCAAACCATCCACACCACGCTGAGGTTGCACCTGCCAACAGGACACCCCATATTGGCTAGGCTACCCCCTTGCGTCACGATAGATCCGGAAGCCGATCAACCCTACCCTGGGCCGACCCAACTCCATCACACCCACCCTCTTCTTCGGTGCCTAGGAGAGGGAGAAGAAACGCTGCAAGCCCAGTCATTACCCACGATGGCTTGTGAAAAGTACGAGAATCTGCCCAAGGGGGTCCCGCGAACCGGTTCTTAATTGCCACAGTGCGACATGCAAACCATGCACCCACAGCCCACCATTAGATCACATTTTAGTTGATTAGTTACGACTAATCACCATGGTCAAACATCTCGAGCACGTGGTTCGTCAAGTTACCAAATATAGAAATAATGTGATTATCCCTTCAGTGATCTAGTGGTACTAAGCATGGCTAAGAAGGTCCTATCTCTAGCCAAGTCATCCAATGAGACATAAGCTAGTCAGATTATCACCCAAGGCTATCAAGGAATGGATAACAAATAAACAGGGTCTCAAGTAAGCGAATAGGTTGTCCCATATTTCATGTAATTGGCAAAACATGCAATTTATTTATAAATCGTAAAATATTTCGCAAAGTAGGTTTAACATGCTCAAGGATGAATGTGTGACTTGTCTTGCGACAAAACATCTTCGATTGCTCTTCTGAACTCTTCTGTAGACTCCGCGGTCCTCCGAAACGGCAATTATACGCGACTACACGCAAAATGATAAAAACCCTAAGAAACTCCAAATAAACAGTATATAAAAATTACATAAACAAGTAAAGCATGATTTTAGATGAATTTAGAGAGAAGAACGGATCGATTCGGAGTTCGGACGGAAAAGATATGGCTTCCGAAAGTTTAATTCAGAGAAAAGTCAAAAAGAAATTGGAAAAGGAATATACTCAGGAATATTCCCTTGGAATTAAATTAAAAGAATTATTTGGCACTGGAGAAAGAGTGGGACTGTCATGGGTCACAGATCCTGTGGATTAGGTCCATGGACCGAGGAAGGTGAGGTGGTGGACTAGAGTGATGTGTCTGCCTCGTGGACAAAGAAATGACGTCGCGACTGAGGTGGATGCCGATGTGGCATGAAAGGCGAGATGGCGATGAGGTAGATCGATGACGAGGAAATCAGGGCTGAGGTAGCAGATGAGATGGTCTGGTCAGGATTGGTGTGACATCGGATTTAGACATGTGGAGGTGACTGGATTAGTGAGGTCCAATGACCCAAATTGGACTCGAAAGGATCGGACGGATGAGATCCGATCAACGGTTTATGAAGATTGGATGGCTTAGAGACATAAACGCCGGGATCGCAGGGGAGGGGAGACGCTAGGGTCTGTGCAACAGTGGCACACCGAGGGGCCAAAACAAGCTCAGCCATCCAAGGCGCAGCACAGGAGACGCCGGCGCGGCGGTCGGGGAGGAGACGATGATGCCGGTAGCAATTGACGATGCCACGGCAGCGATGCGTTGGCGAGCCGAGAGAGACGGGCAACACGGGAAAAAAAACGACTAGGCGACGGCGACGACCGATCAGCGAGGTGGCAACGACGGCGATCAACACGACGCGGCAGGGCGGCCTAGATGGGAAGAAGAGGGCGTCACCTATGGGAACACGGGGCTCACCGGCAGCATAGGATTGCGGAGACGGCGACGACGGCTCGTCGGCTGGGACGACGGTGCAACGACAACGATGAGCGATAGGACATAGAACAGGTGGTAGGCTGGCACAGAGCTGGCGGCTCAGGTGTTGGGCGGCGCTGCAGGCGTACGGGGTGAGGGTGACGATGCCGGCGAAAGCTTGGCAAAGAGGACGACCACGACAGCGACGTGTCGGCGAGCCTGGGAAAGAACACATGGCGCCGGAAACATACGACAATAGCGACGACTAACAAAAGGGAGGACCGGCAGGGCGGCGTGGTGCTCACTAGCGGCTGGCGAAAATGACAACGCCGACGGCGGCTTGAGGAGCAGGTGACGGCAACGGCAGTCCACGGCGTGACGACGGCGTCTAGTGGGGCAGGACGACGTAGCAGAACGACGACGACGTGGCTGCAACATGGAGACCCGCCGTGGTCGGTGAGGGGTGGCGACGCACTGGGACCGAACGGTGGCGACAAGGAGCTCGGAGGCGAGGAGGAGACGGCGACACGAGAGCAGCAGAGGAAACCGAGGTGCCGACGATGCAAGGCACTGACAGGAACAGGACGCTCACCCATGTCGGCGGCGTCCACAGAGGCGACGACGTCGATGCCGAACCGCCGGCAGCATCCACGGGGCAGAGGCACAGCGGCGGGGACGGAATAGATGGGGTAGCGGCACACAGGAGAAGGGCGGCGCTAGGCTTCGGGACGACTTGGAGAGGGTGCTCCCGCGGCGCTCGGGGGCGACGGAGAGGCGGCCGAGCATGGTGGAGGTGGTAGCATGGCTCGGCCGGGCGCAGGCGTCGACGGCACGGGCTGAGGACGAGCAGGGCGGCGGCGCGACGACGCGGCGTCGGCGGGACGGAGCCAGACGGTGGCGGCTTTGGGCGAGCGGGGAAAACGAGAGAGGGGAGCTCAGGAGAGTTTGTTGAGGGCGCGGGGAGGCGGCATCGTGGCCGAGGAGGCGGTTTTGGAGCGGGAGTGGGCGCGGTCATCACGGCGACATGGGCGCGATACAGCGCCGATTCTTGGGGAAGTGGGGAGACGGAGACGGGAGGTGGAGGAGACCAGGTCCGGGGCGGCGCACAGGGCAGCGGAGGCCGGGGCGGCATGGGCTAGCGCAGCCAGGGGAGAGCGAGGCCGAGGGGCTCAGCCCAGGCAACGGCGTGGCTCGGCTTGCTGGTGACCAGAATAGAGAGAGACGTTGAGAAGAAGATGAATAGGAGGGAGGAAACAAAAAGGAGAGAAAAATAACATGGGAAAGGAAAAATTGGAAGAAAAAGAAAAGAGAAAAGAAGGAGAAAAGGTGGGGACTTTTTCAGAAATTCCAAATTTAGAATTTAAATTTTAGAATTTCGAGAAGTATCAGGAATATTAGAATTTGGGAAATTGTTTGGAATTTTGGAGGATTGTGAACGTCGGCGTATATATATATTTGGAAAATCAAAAGCGTCGAAACACTTTTGGAAATTGAAATATTTGTTTGGAATCAAGGAAATTCGTCGGAATTTTTGGAACTCTCCAAGTATAAGAATATTTTGGGAATTTCTAGAATATTGGAAGGAGTTAGCAGGAATATTCCGGAATCAGGAAAAATTGGGAATATTTATGGAATCAGGAACTTGGGGAAAAAAATGGAGGATATTTTGCGTCGATCGAGAAATTAGGATATTCGAGGAATATATTTCACGGAGTTTGGGAAACGGAATAAATGAACGTTCAAAATATGGGGAATATTTTGGGAGTCAAGAACGGTGGAGGGAATAGTTTAGGAAACATTCGATCACTCGGAATATCGGTATATTTTAGAGAATCGGAACGTCGAGGAGGTTTTAGGGTTTCAGGAGCGACACGAAACCCTAGAAGAAAAGGGAGTTAGAGTTCACGATGGACGGGGAGACTTCAAAGGACGGAACGACCCGAACAGGGGAAAAGATCGGGATTTTATTATAGGTTCATCTAATTATAGAAATGATCTTTGTTCTATTAAAATTAATTCTGGAGCTCCAAAAATTTCGAAAAAATTTTAGAGTTTATTAAATCATGGGGAATTTACCAGAAATAAATACCACCACGGAACACAAAGAGTTCATTATTATAAATACTTAAACACTTAAAATATTCCGACCAAAAACCCCGGTAATATAAAAGCATCCAAGTATTTATTTTAAAATTTTCAACTTGGGATTTTTAATATTGGAAATTTCAAAATTTTATTCAAACATGTTTCTCAAACAAAAATTTTCTAGCGTATTCTTGTATTTCGATTTACCCAAAAATAATTTTTAATTAAAGCGATTTTTAGGGCGTGACACACTCTCTGTCACTCTCACGCGCTCCCTCTCTCTCGCTTGCGCAGAGTACGCCACCGTGGCGAGGCTCCGCTCGGACCTGAGCCATACTGGCCTAGTGCTGCACCTGCTGGATCACGGACCACCCTTGCCTGCTATGTCTGTGCCGCCGCCCACGCGTGTCCTCCCCTCCCCAATTGCCCTGCTGTGGTACCGACCATCCTCCCCTCGCCGCCCCTACACCACTGCGCACAGCTAGACACTGCGGTGCCCTGCGCTAGCTGCCTGCCAACCGATGCGCCTCGCCGTCGCCCTCGGACCAGTGGACGTAGGCCGCCACCGCGTCGATGCTCGCTTCAGACCACCGGTCCAAAGCCCTCCCTGTACCCGCCTCTGCCACACTCACTGCAAAGAGCAGCTATGTCGTCCTACGCGCGTCCTCGGCCTTCCCCTCTTCCCCAATACGCATGCGCGCTGCGCTCCCCAGCCACGCGTGTACCGTCGCCATTGCCGCTCCATGGCGCCCGCCGCCGTACCAACAAAAGAGGGGAGCTGCTCTCCTATTTATCCCCCTCCCCCTCGACTTCACAGAGCCTCCCTCCCCCCTCCCCCCCAAATCCCCTTTCCTCCTCTACATCGCCCCGGTCCCGAGCAAGGAAGGACATCGACGACACCCGTCGCCGCCGAACCGCCCCTAGCCGACCACGCTTGGCGCGTTGCTTCCCCGCATGCCCCAGTGAGCCTCGCCTCCCTCTACCACCTCCGTCGCCCGGCGCCTCTCCCCTGCCCTCTCTCGTCGCTCCAGGCCGTCGCCGGTGCCCGTCGCCGCCGCCAGGATCCCGCTCTGCCGCGCCGGGCAGAGCGGGGTAAGGAAGACAACGAGTAATCCCCTTCCGGCACTGACGTGTAGGCCCGTCCCTAGTGCTTTTTAGGTTTTTTAAAAAAGAGAAAGATAATTACCCCTAGTCTATGACCTGAGGGCCCGCCCTTTTCTCTTATTTTATTAACCTGGTTAAGAGTTAATTAATCTCCTTAGTCCTTCACTGACAGGTGGGTCCTATGCACTAGTGAAAGGAGCTTATTTTCCTTAGAAAAATAAATAATCCAGTAATCTAAAAAGGCCCACAGTGGCTTTTACTCTTTATTTGATTTAATTCAAATTTGAATCTTTGAAAGTCCATAACTTTTGCATCCTAAGTCCAAATCGATTGAAACTTTCACCAAAATTCATCTAAAATCAAGATCTATCAAATGGCACTGGTTTGGTATTTTTTTTTTCATTTTTCTTTGTATTTATTCCTTATTTATTTGTGTTTGGACGCGAGTTTGACTTTCTACTTGTTTTGACTAGGCTACGTTTGCGACGATAAGCCCCTGGACGCAAAGGAGGAAGTTGCCGTAGCCGAGCAAGGCAATTCACCATGCCCCCTTCCTTCAACATGTTGATCCTAATGCGAAATAGTTTTTATTTACAAATAAAGTGCATGCTATATTAAATTCTGTTTAAAGTCGTTATTGAGTTGATGCCCTGCACCTTGACGCCATATATTCTTATTATATGTTGAAGTCATTTATTGACACTGCTTAGTATTGCTAATTAGGTTTCTCTTTCACATATGATAATGGTTGCAATGGGGATGAGCGTTCCGGAATGGGGATGAACGTCATTTTATGTGAGTAGGGACATGAATTGCCGCTCGCGAGACATATGGAAACTGATTGCGAAAATCAAAACTAAGAAACAAAACCATTTTTGATCGAGGCGGCATGGATTGATATGGGTGGTTCCTGGTAAAGGTTAGCGCTGACCCTGGTCAGTTAAGGATCGAGTCAAAAAAAACAGGCACGAAACAACCTGAGTACGGTCGCAATTCTTGTATGGGCATAGATCTAGCGGATTATGGTATTCTAGTGAGGCGCACCCCAGTCATGACTGGTTCTGACTTACTTTTAACTTTGCTTATTTATGTATTATTTTATAATTAGAAATCATTAAGCACTAATGATGGTGGTTAGTGCTTAATGGGGTACGACTGCCACATGTGCAACTTAAGCAGCCAGCACACACAAGCTAGCCTGTCCCGTTATTGGATGGGTTTGGGTTGTGTGGTGGCACGTGCGATGCCTCACGCATATGTCTTGAGTCTGTATGCGTGTGATCATGGAATCGGGTCATTTGCCTTTGTCCCCAAAATGTAGACTTTGTCGTTACTTACATCTGGACCACCCATTCGGCAATCAATAGCTGATGGCTGCATGTGTTGCCCAACCAAAGTAATGGATTAGTAGCTAACTAACCAAGAGAATTAGGGTTTTCTCTCCAGAAAAAAATAAGCGTCAACGAACAAAATTCCTGGTAGGAAAACAGGAAGCCGGGAGCAAAATGTTTTGGCGGCAACATCACACAAGATGGATCGATATCTATCTCATCTTCATTAACCGCAGGAACATGAAGCAAACAACTGCTACCTCGTTCCCAAAATATAACTGACTTTTAGAGTTCAAATTTATCCTAATATAACAAGTAGTACTTGTGAAATGTTACATTTACCATTAAACTACCTATGATATCCCTTGTCTTCATCATTACCTAACTAGTCTGAACCCATGCTCCACCCATTCCAATCTTTTTATCTCTCTCCATAATAGCCGTGGCAAGGACTAAAACTTGCTATGTTTTAGGACGGAGGGAGTAGACCAAGAAAATCCTTCATCAATTGAGCTGCCAATGATCCTACCGCTGAGATCAAACAAGTGAGCTATGCAGACAACTTCCATCTCTTTGATTGATTTCTCACCATAGTGTGCCTTTCGGTTCTCTCTTTTTTTTTTAGCCTATAATTTCATTGCTTATCTTGACAAGTACACTACTCCATGGTGTTGTACATATTATGATTTGTATGTTTTTGGACAATAAATTCACCATTGCCAGGCATGTGGGTGATGTCAATTGGTTTTTGAGCCCCCGCACTTTGCCGTTGGAAATTTGTTTGTTGATATTTTTTTTCCTAGAGAGAAAACCCTAATTCTGGAGAGATAACGCATGCATCCGTTGATTGCTGAATGGGTTGGTCAGATGGAAGCAACAACAAAGTCTGCCACTCAGGCTGAAGGCAGATGATATGGACCTGTGCATCACGGTCTGGACCTGCTACCCTTGCTCGCCAACCGGCTGTAAGGGTGTGTTTGTTTTCTACAATGGGACCTGGCCTGCAGCGAGCCTACGCAACACACAATTGTGTTTGATTGCTTCCTTGGAGAGTTGCCTGACATAGGCCACCGAAAATGAACTGACTCAGGCATGGTTGGCGCCTCACCGCCTTGCTCCTCCACCACCAACACTTGTCACCATCTAATTCAAACAAGTGTATTTTTCATGTTTTATATATTTACTCAGTCTCAAGCCTCCAACCAAACAACAAAACTTTATTTTCACATAACGGCTTTATTTTGAAATGTACGCGGCACATGAAGATTGTAGGCAGCAATATACTACTAATGGAAAGATGTTATAACGACCCATCATATTCATCTCAGAAGTAACTTCAACAGCAGAAAATTTTATGCTCCTACAGTTAAGTAGCAAGTATTGCAAAGTAATTTGTAAATCCAGAGTAGTTAAGGGAACTACTATAAAGATATTTTTTGGTGACACCCTTTTTTTATCTTTACGATCGGCCAAAAATAAGCACGCTTGTGAAAATGCACCGGGTCCCCGGTCACTGACCGTCTGTGAAAATTGGGTCGTCTTAGGAGGACCACCTATGGAATAGGATTATTTTTATAGGTGATCCTTTAATGAATCGCTTGAGAAAATTATGATTTTCATAGGCAGTCATTTAAGAGCACTGTATGTAAAAGTAGCCAGGCGGTGCTCCTAGCGAACCATGTGTAGAAAACACTGAAGCGTTATAAAAATCGACACTCCATCGATCGTGCCCTATCCCTTTGGCCTCTCCTCCCGATCCTCTCCTTACCGCTTACTCCTCGTCCTCTCCTCCGCTCGGCCTCAACTCTAGTCGCCTCGTGTTCTCCCCACCACTCCTCACCCTCCTCCCACTGCTCCGGCAACCACCGTCGCTCCTCCCTGACAGTGCGTGTGGCGGATATGGAAGCATAGGCGGTCGGAAGTGCCCAGTTCTGGCGGTGGTGACAAAACGTGAACATGGCTACTACGAGCGAGGCAGCTCGCGCGGCATCAACAACAGCAGCTAGGCAGCGTCTACAATGGCGGCGAGGTTTGCGAATCACGTGGCGTCAGCATGATGGCTCATGGGCCTTGGGAGTGCCAGATCAGCGGCGGCTGGGGCCCTTCGGCGCGAAAGGTAACGCCTGCAGCAGTTCCTTCAGCCCTAGCTTCTATGCAAATCCTCTGCTTGTAGCAGTTGCTTGTAACGTGGGGAAAACAAATAGGATGAAGACATAGCTAGATTTGTGAATTTTTCTTGTTGAACTCAAGTGTATTCGACATATATATTGGAGCAGGGTTCACCTACCGAAGTTACCGCGGTAACCACGCTAGGGGTCGGTACTAAGGGTAACCACGGTTAGGGTTTTGATGAATTTTTGTTTAAATTGAAGTTTAAAAAAGCTAGAAAAAGCTTCATAAAAAATTCTATAAGTACTACCTAATTTGTTTGCCAAATCTGGTGACAAAAGTTTATGAAAATTGAGGAAGTTTACTTTATTATTTTGGAGCTCCATCGAAATGGAAAAATGAAAAAAAAGATGGCGTTAAGATATGATTTCTACTTTGTGAAGTGTAAAATATATCAAAACTTATGCCAAAAATTTCTATGCAAATATTACATTATTTTTTTAGAGGTATCCACAACTTTTCAAATTTTCCACAATTTTCTACAATTGTTACTATGTTTTACATTTTTTCCATCATTTTCTATTTTTCGGCTTCAACACGCAAGCAATTACCGTGTGTCTTACTGCATGGAGTTAAAAAATTGAATTACAAAAATTTAGAATACGAAATTTGTTCGTGGTTACCCTAACGGTAATTGTGCTACCATCAAGGGTCGGTACAACACCCTTGCCGGTGGTAGGGTGAATCTTGAATTGTAGTATTATTTGTGTGAGTGAGATGTCAATTTTTGGGGTTAGAATTGAATTAAAATGATGAAGAAATTGTTTAAACCGTAATTTCATGTATATTCTCTTTTTTTTGGCAGAAAAATATTTTTCATAGTCGGTGGACTTATCTACCCGCTAGCTGAAAAATGACGCATTTTCACAGGCCTTTGAGTTAGAGGCGGTCCGTCAATCCACATATTGGAAACTCATTTTTGGATGCTGCGAAAACGATTTTCGTATTAGTAGGTTATGCAATTATCTGTGTTCCTTGGCTATCTACTAGTACGGTGTGGATAGAAAAATAACATGGAGATATTACTCCCTCCATCTTATTAAAAAAATAGCTACTTTATGTTATTTTTTTAAGGGATTAAGGTTAAAGTGAGAAAGATAATGATTGGTTTAGATGAAGAAGTAAGTGAAGAAATTAAATAAAAAATGGTTATGATGGTTAAGATGAAAAAAATTAATACATGGAGAAGTAGCTATTATAAAAAAAATTGAATGCTAGGTATATTTTGAGGATTAAGCTGTTGTAGTAGCAGTACAGGAGTATATTGTGAGCTGTGGATACTAGCTGTCTATTGCATGCTGTGGATTAGGGGAGCGGCCTTGCTATAGCCACATGCAGCCGCCAGCAGAGGTCTAGACTCCAGACTGCCCGAGGCAGCCCACGCTAAGACTGCCATTGCACGAACTCCACGTCTGGCAGAGCAGGAGTGGGCGGCTTCCATGGACATGCCACGCGACTTCCAGAGGGCAGTTTTGCTCAGAAATGTAGGGGTAACATGTACTCCCTTCGTTTCTGATGGAGGGTACTCTATATTTTTGCACAGTACCATGTCAGGCACATAATATCGATTTCAAAAATTCTTGCAAACAGTCAGGTCCCTGGCCATGTTTACAACCAACATCAGATTTTGTTCATCTCTCTCT